>JAYJMB010018354.1:19399-69555 GCA_036873735.1 Pouteria campechiana
GTTGATTTTCTCTGATTCAGCAGATTCATTTCATGAAATCTAGCTAACATGGAGTTTATCAAAGTCACTTCGTTTTGCTCCAGGGTATAAATCATCCAAATATATTATCATGATAGGAATTATGGAACTAAATGCATGCGTTGCATTGGGATGCTGTGGTTCATTGAAAGTTTTTTTTTTTTTCCTTAAAGGAATTGTTAAGATCTCATTTATTAGCCTGTTTCCCATACAGTACAAATGTTGGGGATTTATGTTTGGATGGTTGGAAATGTTTAAGGAAGTGAAAAAAGAAATCTAAATAATGTCAATGAGATAGGAAGTAATGCCAACCATTAAGTCGATAGTGACAAAATGTACAGGAGCAATGAAAAAATGCGGATATTAATTAAAAAATAATAATAAGATTGTTGTAGCAGGTAAGATGAGATTGGCCTAATCGAATTCGCAATATCGAAATAAAATTTTGCGAGTTGTGGGCCTCCAATATCTAATTATGTAGTATCATTGGATCGCATTAGCGTTTCCAGGATGGCCCATTGAGAAGAGAGACCCTCTCTTCGGCCATTTCTTGACTGGAGACTGCTTATGGGCACTGGCCGTAGTGTGACCGTCTCTGGGTTTGCTGTTCAGACCTTTTATCTGAACCTGTTAAGGCATCTGTATAGAAATTGCCAACAATCGTATGGCACTTTTGCCACAAAGTCTTACTTATAGTTTTTATGGAAGAAAAAGGAATCTGTAACTTGTAATTTGGAGAAGCATTGCTGGAAGCATACCAATCTGTCATCCAGGAGATGGAGCCGCGAAATCATGTGTTAGAGATCGTTATTTACAGTCCCATGGAAGGGAGTTTTTGTCTTTCTTGGAATTCTCTGCGGGGAAAAATAAAAAAGAGGACTTTTTCCCATAGTTGGGGTGCTTTGGATTCAACAGTGCACCTAATGTGAATTGTTACAAGTTGTTGCTTTAGATGAAGTACAAATATGCTTGGCTTTCCATCGGCTGGTTGTAACTTGCAGCACGTGCAGAAGATGCACACGCATTTTGCATCTGGTTTGGGAGCCTGTTGCAGCTGGCACCTGATTTCCAAAAGAGTTTTCAACTTGCCTTCCAACTTCAGCTTGTTCTCGTTCATCTATAAACAGTCCTAGCTAGGATCTTAGTAACTTGTAGCTGGTTCCTGCTAATGTTTGTCACCGGCAAACAGTTGCTCGGTTGCCCATGTTGCTGACCACAATTGTGGGTTGGAAGGAAGCTGTAACTTGTTGATTAGAGAGACCTTCAATTTCTCAGTTTTGGTAATGTTAAGCGCCATAAAAAATTCATTTGCCTGCTCCTGAAGTTGGACAATATTACATGTATATCCAAAGGTCTGACAATAGTGCAGAGAATCTCAGATCCTAATCTGCCAGTTAACCAAACTGAGACCAGGAACTTTCAAAACATTCCTCTCATCCATACTTCTCCTCACCCTCTCGGCATCATCAAACCTACCGTCCCCTGAAAGTATGTTGGACAGAAGCACATAATCCCCACCATATTCCTTCTCCAGCTCTAATATCCGCTTCATTACCTGCTCACCCATTTCAGCATTCCCATGGAAGCTGCAAGCACCCAATAGAGTCCTCCAAACAATCACATTATCCTCCATAGGTATGTATGTTAACATCTTCTCGGCTTCATCCAGCATTCCAGCTCTTCCCAACATGTCAATCATGCAACCATAATGCTTAATTCCAGGCAATATATTATATTCCTCAATCATCTCCCAGAAAAACCTCAATCCTATGGCTACTAATCCTCCATGGCTGCATGCATTTAGAATGCTCAAGAAAGTTACTTGGTTTGGCCTTAAATCCTCAGCCTTCATGGCTTCAAACAGATCGATGGCTTCTCTTGCCATCCCATGCGATGCAAATGCAGAAATCATTGATGTCCAAGATACCACATTCCTTCTCTTGCCAGTCACGCCAAATATTCCAAATGCATTCTCCAAACAGCCGCACTTCCCATACATGTCTATAAGTGAGTTACTAACACGGACATCCAAGTTATTGAAATGGCTCTTTTCAACAAATGCATGGATGGATTTGCCCATATCAAGGGCACCCAAATTCGAAATGGCAGGAATTATACTCAGAATTGTTATGGATGAGGGTCTTACGCTTTCAGCCATCATTAGTCTGAAAAGCAAGAAAGCTTCTGCTGGTTGGTTGACACGGGTATACCCATCAATCATTCCTGTCCAGGAGACTACAGTCCGGTGTGGCATTTTATCGAAAAGATTTCTGGCGAATTCAACCTTGCCCCATTTTGTTAAACCAGTGATCATGACGTTCCAAGTTACAACATTCCTCTGACGCATGTTATTGAATACTCTTTCAGATTCAGGCAGAAACTTACATTCGGAGTACATGTTAATCAGTGCAGTCTGAACATAAACATCGAATTCAAAGCCTGCCTTGATAATACGAGCATGGAGCTGAATTCCTTTCTTGGGGTCCATAAGATTTGCACAGGCCTTGATAAGGAAGGAGAAGGTGAAGCTGTCTGTCAGCACAACATTATAGGAGAGCTCTTGCATTTGTTTGAAGAGCAGAAAGGCTTCCTGTGGAAAGCTTCCCTGTGAGTACTCTCGAAGCAATGTATTCCAGATTAACATTCTTTTTCTATCCATTCGATCCAGTTGCAACCCACTTGTGATCAACTGACAATGAATTTGCATGAAATGGCTCCTGGATTGATGTAGCAAAGAAAGGATTGCTTCTTGATTAGGTTGGTAAATACTATGAGTATGTGTTGATTGTTTCAAAGAGATAACCCATTGAGACAAGCGAGATTCTGCCAGGCAAGACCTTGGATTGAAGCGACCAGACAGCGACCAGAGCATAATCCAGTCTTTGGTAAGAGGCCCTTTGGGCCACCTTGAGGTTCTCGTCGGCATGTCACTTGCGCGCTTTGCCTTGCAATATAAATAGGTTACTGAAAATTTTATTTTCTTTTGTACTACCGTCTATGACCGGTAATAATCACATGCAAATCTTTTCACCACAATTGCATTGAACACAGCTGAGATGTAAAAAATAATATCATTTGAATACTTGAATAGACCACATTCAATTAGGCAATTTTAACATATCTATGTTTTCTTTTCACTTGAGATAAATTTTAGGACCCATTTAAATCCTTAAGTGATATAATTTTTTGCATCTTAAAAAAATACATAATGCCCAAGATGGGTAATGAATTAAATTTTCAAAATCCATATTTTGAAATAAAAATAAAGCATTTTCATCATAATTATGGTGAAAACATTTACATATGATCATTACTCATCATTTTTTCATATATATATATATATATTATTTTTATTTACTTTGTGGCTAACAAAGCTTGTATTTAACTAATATTTTTTTACATATTTTGCTTTTGCATCTTTTTCTTCATTTTTATAATTTACACTACCCTAATATTACTAACTATGAAGGAATCCTAATAAGGTTAACTATTAGACAGCTGCAATGTGCCACATCAGACTCCTTATCTATTTGGGCCTAATCCGGAAGGATTCCGTGTAAAAACAGGAGACATATCTAGGCGGCTTCCCCCAGCCCATCCCAAGCGTACACAATGCCAACCCCAAGCTCAAGCACACCTCCTCAGACGCGTATGCTCTCTTTACATGCCCTCTCTAAAAGTCTCATTATTGACTTGAGCATAGTCTTATAAGACTCTTATTGGAGGTTATTCAAGAGATTGATTTGGGGCGTGACCCAAACAGCTAACATCACTGTTTCTTTTTTCTTTTTCTTTCACACATGTTGCTTTTACATCCTTTTACTTCTTTTTTTTATGTCTTGTAAATAAAGTTATTAAAGTAAATAATGATACATGGATAAACTTTTTTTAAAAAGAAATATAGCTAACAATGTAAAAAAGATAACATTCTTATAAATAATAAGAGTATAAGTAAGTATCATATCGAAATTTAAAAAAAAAAAAAAAGATAAAATGTAATGCTGAAATAAAGAATAAAGATAAAAAGATAATTTTTACATCACTCTTACATTTTCTAAACTAACCTTGCTTGCTTTGCCATGTTCCAATTTGGCTAAGAGCATAATGCTTTCTCTTTTTTTTTAGGCTCTGAAAATATAAAGGCTTTTTTTCAATATTCGTGTTTGTTTAATAATAGTAAAAAAGGCAAAAAAAAAAAAAAAAAAAAAACAAGAGATAGAGAGAGAGAATGGGATATTCTCATAGAGGATAATAATTAGAAATGAAGTAGATAAAAGATAAAATTGATAAGCTTTTATATGAAAAAGTGAAAACGAATAATCAAAAGTATAAGTAATAATAATAATAATAAATGGCTCAATCACACCCCAAAGTATACCATTCAATTGACATTTATACCCAAGTGGAGATTAAAAGCATAAACAACATCGAAAAACAGATAGGATGAAATAATTTTGCATAATCTTTAGAAACCATGTGAAGGTGCAAGTCACTTCTCATAAAATGCGAGGTGGCATGGCCACTGCGATGTGGACGGTTCAAAATCAGTCCTCTTCTAAATCAAGCATTCCCACTAATTAACCACACTGATCGGATAATCCTAACCGTTGGATCCCCCCCGCCCCCCGGTCCCGATTGACTTGCATCAATGCAAGCGTCAGCACTCACAGCAGTTGCCAAAACTCGGCAATCCACACCACATCCTACTCAAATTTCAAATCAAAAGTTCGGTAATACCGGTAGTCGAGAGAAATGATAAAATAGATAAAAGTAGAACAATATATCTGCCTGCCTACCTTAAGAATACAAGCATGATTTTTTACGTCGGTGGACCATCCAAATGGTGGGTCCCAAAATCTCCGAATTCCACTAACCAAATGCTATCATTGAAGTGGAAAATAGATTGAAGCCTAGATGGTAAGTTGGCTGGCCAAGTGAAGAGGAGGGTGATATCCATCCACCGTTCCTGTTTTTAAGCCGGCTATGAACTTATCATGATCAACCATCATTTTCGATCCATTAATTTGAAAGAAGCCATTCAAAGTGGGAAGCTTGGTTGAATTCGAAATTCCCCATTTTTGTGGGTATGCTCGAATTTTAACAGCTGCTTAGGATAATCCAAACTAAGAGATTTTCATGGCTGATTGTGGGTGCAAACAAATTACAAATATTTAAAGTACAGGCTACATATCAAAGTGAGAGAAGGCGGAGGGAAAACCTCCTTAAATAGGATTTAAGAAGCCGTCCAAATTAAATTAATTATGGGAGATTACGGTTCAGATGCAGCCTGCCCTCAGCTGTTGGCCAAACCCCCAGTTCTGTGGAGGGGAGTCCGGAGTTTGTTCAGTTTGAATTATTTTCGTTCTAAATTAAATTTATAAGAGCCTGCATATGATATATCTCTCTGCCAGAGTATCGTAATCTTCCTCTCATCTCATAAACCTCTCCAGAACCGACTTTCAAAAATCATCTGAGAGAAAGATGGAAGAAGCTAACCATCATCTGATAAAATTCTGCAACTCCCCTCCGCCTCTCCGATCGACGGCGGTGGCGAGGAACCTCCAGGGGCACGACGGCCCCCACGTCGTCCTCCGCAACCTCATCGAGCAGCGGCCAATCTACGCATTGATGCTTCTCGCCAACGAGATCTCCCTCTGCGAACCCCCCAACTTCCCACTACGCCGCAACACCTCGGCAGCAATATTCGTCGCCGACTGCCTCACCTATATCTTCCAATGCATCAAAGAATCTACCCCAGAAGAGAACGACTCCATGCTAGCCTACCCAAAGCTGGCAATTCTCTGCTTCCGCGAAATGTTCATGGTGCTGAGGCGGGTCCGGTCGCTCATCGAGACATGTTCCAACGGCAGCAAGATCGCTACGATGATGCTGATTGAAGAGCACTCGATCAGCTTCCGCAACCTCGCCAAAGAGCTCGCGGAAATGCTGGGTTTCTTCCCGTGGAGGGTGTTTAGTTACGTGAAAGGAGCGAAGGCATTGGAAGGGCTAATGAACTTGGTGAAACAAGGATGCGAGAATGCGGCCGTTTTCATCGACAGATCCGATTTGAGCCTCTGCGAGGATATCTTTGCTGAAGTGGCGGAGATGCAGCAGGACATCTTTCCAGCCCGGGGGAGAGTGGAGAAGATCTTCGAGAAGCTGGGGATCGATGACTTGGGGGGAAGAGTGCAGGAGATCAAGATGCTGGAATGGGAGATTCGAGAGCATGGAGAGCTGAGATTGGGCTTGACGGAATTCATCAACTACTGCAAGTTCGTGATTATGGGGCACATGTGGCCTACCACCAACATCTACGACCGCTACCCAGCCGTGGATTGGATATTTCCTGAAAGCTGCCGATGCCCCATCACAAAGACGGTGATGAAGGACCCAGTGATAGTTTCCACCCAAGTGATATACGACAAGGCCAACATCAAGCGTTGGATTGAGGCAGGGAACAGGACGTGCCCGGTTACCGGCGTTGTCCTCGATACCACCTCCATGATCCCTTCTTGGGCTATCCAGACGATGATTGAGGAGTATTGCAAAGAGTATAAAATTCTGCTGAGGCCTGCGGAGGGAGTGAAGGAGCGCGCTGCAGCAATCTATATCGTGGAAAAGCTCTTCCGCTCGTGGCCTTCGATCTCAGCTACAGACCGCGTGATCAGAGAGGTGATCACGCAGATGGGGCTGAGCCGGACGATGAGGTTGCAGTTGGGCGAGGCCGGGGTGCTACCGTTGCTGCTCCGGTGCCTCTATTCAGACGACCCACACATCCAAATGACTGCCATGGAAGCGATCCACACGCTGTCCATCGAGTACTGGAACAAGCAGACGATCATGGAAGCAAAGGGCGGCCTTCCCGCCATTGTGGACATTTTGAAGAATGGGCAGACGTGGGAGGCGAGGGGGGAAGCTGCAGCAGCCATTTACCGGCTGTCGACCGTCCGTTCGTACCAGATGCATCTGGAGAGATATGGTGGGTTGATGGAAGAGCTGGTGAGGGTGATGAGGGAGGGGACGCAGAAGGCGAGGAGGTGGGCTTTGGCGGCGATACTGAGGGTGGGGAGCGAGGAGACGAAGCTGGGGGAAGTGGATTTGCTGCTATCGACTGGGCAGCGGGGAGAGATGGAGGAGGTGATGAAGGTGGCGTACAGAGAGCCGGTGCCGCAGCTGTTGGAGGAGATAGGGAGGTCGGCGAAGAGCAAAAGGCTGAGGAAGAAAGCAAAAACGCTGGTGCAGTCAACGACTACATGGCTGTGGATCTGGGAGAGGCTTTCCAAGCCTGGCGTCTTTGATTAGGAAGTGGTGGGGTTGCAGCAAACGAAGGCCTTGATCTCGGTGAGGCGCAATCTGTGGCTGGTGAAGGTTAAGAGATACAGCCAATAGGAAGAAGGTGAATGGCCCTTTCGCACTGGGCAGTGGCAGACCGCAGCTCGCAGTCAGACCAACCCACTAGATGAACAGTGTAGATAGCATGTCTATCAAGTTCTTTGATTGGTTTCTTCTCTTAAATTGTTTTATTTCCTTGTTTTGCTAAGGAGTAATCTCTCTGCTCATGAATTTATTTTCTGATTAATTTCCCTTTCTTTCTATAATTTAGACATAGAAAGTAGAAACGGCTTAAAAGGAGGTGGGATAAGAGTTCGGCATTAGTATTCAACAATGGTCCACCATCTTCACAATATTTCACTTCTATTGTGAGCCAGTGGTCATGGGAGGCCAACATTCAACGAGAACCAGTCATCAGTGAGTAAGTACCATGCATCGAGCTTCAGCAAATATTTGAACTCTAGCAATGATTGCCACCGTTAATGCTGGTGATCTAACAAACTCACATAAGATCATCATATGGATTACCTTGTATATGCTTTCATACATTGTGTGGACTAGACATTTCATCACAGAGGCATGATTCCATAATACCATTTGCATGGTAAAACCTTCGTTTTCATACATGGTAATTTTTTAAAGTAGGTCCCGATTGACCATTGTACTTGTTTCTGTACCTATTTCTATGGTACAAAGTACAACTTTGATAGGAAATTTGTTTAGGTTCATTAAAAAAAACCAAAGCTCACCGGATTGTTTAAAAACACTTTTTTCAGATGATTCGACATACCTAGGTTTTTTATTGAAGTAATTATGTCTAGACTAAATAATTATTTCCAAGCACTGCGATCGGTTAGATCTGAAGAAAAATTCACACTATGTGAAAAAAATAAAAAGGTCATGGTGCAACCGGTGCCATGGAATCATCTCTTTATCATGAGTTTCTTCCATCCCTACATGGTTAGATAATCCTCACGGTGGACTTTTGGGTGGTCCGTAGCTGCTTACGTCCATGTAAGCAAACCGCATTGCCAAAAATGGAGCCACCGTACCAAAAGCGATGGGTCGAGCTTCGCAGTTCTCCTGGGGTGCCGAATCCCGGCCCAGATATTTTATCTTAAGAGCCATGGTTCTCCATTAGGATGCAATAGGAAGAGAGTTATTAGCAATGCATTCTGCTCAATAGCCCTTTGTAAAATAATATTACAACTTAACTATTATACTCACCCTATTTTTTCCTCCTTATTACCCTATATTTTTAATTATTTCTACTTACTTTTTTAGTAAAAAAAACTTATATTGTTGATGCCACCACCTATTACTCTTCTTTAATATAACCCCTTCCTAATATACTCTTATCCAAACAGCCGTCGAGCAAAATATACCAATACCAATTCAAGAGTCTTTGATAGCTTTCTCATCTTTCATTTCCACTGTCATGAGGATTGAGCATTACCATAAACGATGGCAAGTCGGGAGGCGCAGCAAACCCTTCTTGATGCTGTCCCCCGTGTTTAGATGGCCAATATTCTTCGTATAACGTAGCAGCGGAAATCCACTTGGGAAACAAATCTGCGTATTTTTTCCAGCTATTTATCCTAACCAGGTGCGCCCACTTCAAGGTAGACGTGTCAGGTGAAGGTGAAAAATTCCATGTCAGAGGAGGCAACGGAAAATACTGTTTCAGCTCACAGGAGTTTGAAATGAACTGCCAACTGGCAGACGTTAAAATGCAATTAGTGCTTGAAATCATTTTATGGGGAACTCTCGGTCTATCCTACGGAGCCACAGAGGAACTCATTCAATTTAAAGGCTTGGTGGCTTCAATCAATTGGCAGCAGTAAATCATGGGGTTTATGACAAAAGGAATATGCTTTTATCCAAGGGATTTCATATTTACAACTTTCAGTTAGAGGCCCATCTTCCAACCCCTTAGATTTTACAGTAGCATAGTAAGAGGCGAACAATACATTTAACCATCTTTAGAATTCTGATTCTGCTTCTTTGATCTATTTTCCTTCTGATCCTTCACAGAGGGAGAATAATGTATGCCCTAATCAACCTCCAAAATAACTAATCATCTGATGACCTTTCCAATTGCAAAAATATGAAGTTCGAACTTTACCATTCATGGTGTGTTTTTTGTTCTCCGCAAGGGTAAAATCTGACGAAAAAAGGAAAATTTCCGCCTTGCTCGAGCGGATGTCTCTGTCACAGTGGGTAGCTCCGTAGCAGTTTCTTGTTCTGGTGGTGGTGATGCAAGTGTGAAGAGGAATGCATTGAGCATGCGAATGATCTGGCTGAAGCTTGGCCGCATGTTTGGGTCTTCCACCCAACATGACTGTATGATGAATACAAGATCTTGAGGCATGTCTTCAGGAAGGCTGGGTCTTGTTTGCTGTTTTAGGTAAGAGAATGGAAAAAGTGTTAGGATGATGCTACAGCTGACTCTTCCAACTGCTAATGACGATGAAGGAATTTTTCTTTAGAACCATATAGATTTTCAATTTTCGTTTATACATTGCAGAACTAAGTATGAAATCGTAAAAGGAAAAAGGCCTGAAATTATTCTAAGGGCATCGTAATCATCATAAGAAAACATGGCAGTACACCTAGGTATTATGACAACTTGCATAGAAACAAGTGCAACAAACAATAAGATGATCCAGACAGTGGCTACCTCAAAGAAATAATGATTATTAATAACAATTGTGTTGATTGGAAGATATCAAGCATTTAACTGAAAACAGCAATCATAAGATAACAGACGCCAGACGAACATGACAATTGTCAAATCTTAATTGAAGGGTGCATTGAAAAGTTGTCAATTGTAAACCTTCATGTTTTGGCAACAGTCAGGAAATACTTTGCTTGCCCCCCTTGGTGCGTGCATGTTGAATGTTTGAACAAGGTCCAATACAAGGGCTGTCATCATGCATCAAACACAATAACATGCTGACAGATATAACATCAAAACACACTCAGATATAAGCTGTAGCAATACAGGCATCTTTCATTTCCTGCAAACAACCAATGAAATCCTGCCCAAACTAGTAGGACAATGACTAACTAAGATGATCCTGTTGTGTTATTGACCCACTTACTAAAGCAGCCTGCAAGCAGATCAATAAGAAAAAAAGAAAATGGTAAAACGTTTTGAGAAAGGTAAAACCGTACAAGCATGCACTTTTCCTAGTAGTCAACACAAAACCAGATTCCCTCACGTAAGAGGCTACACTTCTATTTACATGAAATTCCACACATAGCCTGTTTGGTACAGGCTATGCTAATGAAAAAAATATCTCATGGGCTATTTCTACCACAACATTGATTTATCATCAATACCATAACACGGTAGAAGTTCAGCATTCATGGGTCCAGGGAGCAGAAGGCTGGAGTCAGTCCTAACGTTTAGCTTTTTGCACAAAGTGGCCACCCTCAAGACTCAAAACCACATTTTCACATTGATTGCCTGAAGTTTTTATCAATGCATCCAGTGCTTGCCCCCAATGTGAACATATGATTAATTTGATCGAATCATATCAGATGACAAAAACAACTACTTGCACACCCACACAACTCCCCACCCTCCCCCTTTGCACCCCAGAAAAGTAAAATGGAGATTAATCAACCTTTGTAACAGGTTTCTGCTCCATCAGGACATTTTTGGAAATAATACTTTTGTCGACCGAATATCCTTTCTGGGGAATTGCAAAAGGGCAAGCACACCAATCCACCATACTTCATAGTTCAAACAGGTATCAGGTTCGATTGTTTTGAAGTAATAAGAAGTCATTTAAAAAAGTTAAATTTAAACAAAAAAAAAAAAGGAAAAGAAAAAGCATTCTAAGAAATGCAGAAGCATCAGTAAGCAGCAAGTACAGAAAATGAGATGATGGGAATGGCTGGAAAATCTAGATTGAGATAGTTATATCACACACAACCTTAAAGGCAGCAGCATATGCAGCTTGCAAATTGGACATGCCCTCAAAAGGCATGCGGTTGGTCAACAACTCCCACAGAACTATACCAAAGCTGTAAACATCCACTTTGTTGTTGTAGTGCTTCTTCTCACCATGTCGCAGTGTCACTGTGCTGTATAACTGCATTGTACATTACAGTTCTCAATAATGTTAGCCTTCAGAAGTTAAAGATGCAGAACTACACAAGCCACGGTCCAACAGAAGGAAAAGGGGAAGAGTTATTTCAACTTAAAAATAGTTACAAACACAAGCATGGGCCTAATTAATGAAGTCCATCCACACAACTTGAAAAACAGCCACCATGGCTAGTATGGCTGGATGCACAGTTTTTTAGAGTTTTTTTATCAAGACCGGCCTACCTCAACACCATTCAAAGCCCAAATGCAACTTTGGCTCACAGTAACTACCTTGTTGTATGAGCGACAGGCTGACCCATTAGGCTCCAACCGTGCTTGACAGGTGTGATTCATCTTTTTCTCAGTGCTAGACTCAGAGAGGTCCTTCCCAAATGGAGCAAGCCTGGTATTAAATTTAACATTTTTCTCTTTTGTATATGGTCAAGACCAATACAGGTTTGTTTATTTAATTCACAAACAGTATTGAGGCATATTGGAGCCAGGGTTGCTCTAAGCTTCAATGCTAAAACTTGGACCCACGAAATGTGGCTGAAATCTGGATATAGACACCACTATGTGGCAGTCGCACAGCCTACCAGGCCCCTTCCCAAAAAAGATAAAAGAGGTCTGCAACCAGGCCACAGGCAAGAATAGAGACAAGGAAGAAAACCAAAGCTAAATTCTCTTTGGTAAAGAACATTCGCACTTTTAATTTGCACTAGTAGATAAACTTCACTTATCACCTAGAACATTTTCAGCAAACTGAACTCAACATTGCAGGATATCAATCAAGAGTCCATGACTTCAAAAAGGGGGGAATACTAATATCAGAGGATATGCAACAACCACCAGCATCCACCTTACACATTTCAGAGATAAAATCTTTTCCCAATGACACACAATAAGAAATTGTAGATTTGGATGGATTACAACTTGTAATTTAACTGCATTGCTTGTAACTTATTCAATTCAAAAGCTCTCAATATAGATGTCTAGTAGATTTTAAAAATGGGGGAAAAGAGGAGAAAATGCTTATTTGACATCTCCCAAGTTGGTCAGTTGACATTTGGTGGATAATCTGAACAGGTTATCACCAATGATCTGGGAAAATTTTCCATTAATCAAAAGTAATTTATAAAATCCATCTTTTGGATGATCATCCATGAATGGGGATCCCTCATCTTGCAATTAAAAATTTAAGCAAACATATGCCACATCTACTACTTTTTACCAGAATGTCAACCATAACCATGCCAAACTATGCAGTAACACCCCTTAGAAATAACAAGTTATTCATAGGGTGATTCGTCCTGAAAGACAAGCAGTAGTTTTGCTAACTCATTTCATTTTGAAGGCAAACAAATTCCCGGAGATGATTTGGAACCTGGATATTTGGACAATATTCTTTCGGGGATGATTAGGAATTTCATTAAAGATTGTTAATACACCGAGGCTCTGAGCTGATCTGATCCTAACCCCAGTTTTGTATTCATAAGATAACATCCAAGAAAACCAATAGATGAAATTAATGCTGCAAAAGTATATATCGAAGACATTAAAATGGTACAGACCTCAGGAGCCATCCATCGGTAAGTTCCAGTTTCAGCAGTCATCATCTCAGTCACAGATTCTTCTCTTGCAAGTCCAAAGTCAGCCAATTTCAGCGACTTATGATTGGCTGTTAGTAACAAATTATCTGCACCACTAAAACATCATCAATAGAAGACCATAAAAATTTGTTAAGCCAAGTAATGGAGATCTGTATGCATTTAGTCAGCAAAGAACATTTTTTATAACTGGAGACTCAAATTTTTCAAATCATAAAAGCAAGAAAATAGCAGAGATCAGATCTCCCCTATTAATTGGAAAATGGCATCGCCGATAATAATGATGAAAACAAATAATCTAATGTCTATGCCCCAATAAAAATATATCTACTGTACTTAGTTGTTGGGTTTCAGAAATCACACCTGGCATTTAAAACTTCATCTAGAGCAAGCGTATAATTATGTACACTGCTTGCAGTATATGGTGAGTCCAAAAGGAATTGCCAAGAAATTAATTGGATTATAGCATATATGCCTACAGCTCCTCTTTTTTATTTTTATTTTTTCTTTTAAATCCTAAAGAGCGCCAACTCTGAAGGCCTCCATCCACAGATGGAGAGAGCTTGTTTACCTTCCCTTGCATCTAGTTGATAAATTGCTTTAGCAAAAACACTATATAATGCAAAAGTATGTCGAGCCCATGGTTTTCCAGTTTGATGAGGGGGAAAAAATTCTCATTATCACTACAAGGATAGCACTCTCCTCTTTGTGAGGAGACAAGTTCCCAGCCTACAAATGATTATGAGATGGTTTGAGATAGTTTCCAGGGTAATGGTGAAATCAGCAATAAGTTAGATAAGGTCATTTTTGTCAAAAAGATGCCTTACCCCTTTTGCATCAATTTTTGACAGTGCATAAGGAAGATGTGCAGAATGTATCTTGCCTACCTCACCCATTACACATCCTCCAAAAAACCATGGAATTCCTTTGATTGAAAGGATTGAAGCAAAGCCCTTAGCATGGAAAAGTCATTAACCAAAGCTACTTCACATAATTTTGCTTCTTTCACAGTCAAAAAGTGCAAAGAGATTTTCTTGGAGGGCCATCTTTTGGCCAATGGGAATCAGTTTGGTGCGCTGTTGTTGGGAAAACTCTAATGAGAATTCAAATACTGACTGCGGTTCACTTATCCTCTTCTTTTTTTTTTCCTTGGGGTGGGGGGTGTTTGGTTGGTTTGTTAGCTGCAAGAATGTATCCTATGATTTCAACTACAATTCAATGGGATGCCGAAGGCAAAGTTTGCACGAAATGTGCATGCATATTTATTTGTTTGCTTGCTTCTTAAAACGACCTTCAAACCAGCCCAAAATCAATTGATTGCTCAAAATAACATCTTGGTGTTCTGAAGCATAAACATTACGTAAATAAGGCATGTCACTTCTGAAGTTTGATGAATCAATATTTATGATTAATTATAAGGTTTGCTAGGCATGCATTTAGGCAGCAAACTTGTGGGACAAAAGAAATGGAACGTTTTGGATAAAAGAAGACAGCTAAGCTGTCTAGCTAAATGGGCCACCTTTCTCCTTGGGCAGGCATAAATAAAATCGTGATTGATGTCTTCAAGAAAGCACCTGCTTGCCTCGCTAGCTTGTTTGGTGCATTTAGATCAGCTGACAAGTGGGCTCACATACAATTAGAAACCTATAACATGGATAATTATATACAATAAGATCGATCTTAAGACCATGGCCAATGAGAAAAATTACAATATATTCTTAAAATGAGCTGAGCTAGCTTTGAATAAAAGCATCTCAGCCACCAAACATTTGACAAGTCCAAGTCAAAAGGACTACTTATGGGAAAAAATGACAGAAAAACATAAACAATTTAAAAGTAAAATTGATTCAGTATGTTTATATTCTAATCATTAAAAATATTTACTTGACACCAACTTTGTACACAATAATGAAGTAATAGGTCATCAAAAGCCTTTTGGATAAACTTTACATCTGAAGCAAAACCAGGTGGGGCAGGGAAGACTTGAGGCATCAAGCAGAGCTTAGAATTTAAATGACTTATGTTACATGGACGGAAGAAAAAAATCTCAAATGTTGTACCAGGTTTAAGATCTCTGTGTATAATCCCATTGGCATGTAGACAGTCCATGGCTTGAGCAATATCAAGGGCAAAACCTATTGCCACACGAAGATCCAGTTGTCTGGGGCGGATACTCATCAAATACTTCCGTAGAGACATCCCTGGTAACAACTCTGTAGCTATCACCATTAAAGGATTCTTACAGGCTCCAATGAACTGCATGGAAAAGGGCATTGCAAGAAATAAACTACAAACCTAAATGCCAATAGGGGCACAAGAAGGGAAACGAAACAGTTTCATGATGCAAATGAACAAACTTGGCAGGCTTGGCACATTGAACCTCACCAGAGGTGCCGAACCTAGCAAACTACATAATAGCAACTAGAAAAGCACCTTGACAAGGTTCTGATGTTTCACTTTAGACATCATTGTAACTTCTCGAGCAAAGCGGCTTTCAAGTGAAACCTTTTCTTCTGGAGTGCTGCCACTATTCAGAACTTTGACAGCCACAATTTGATCACCATACCTAACAAAAAGTAAACAGCATAAGGCGTATAAATATGTTTGCTAGCACCTCAGAATGTAATCAAGATTTTATTTTATTTTTGCACATCATTTTTGTAAAGGTAGTTTGTAACAATACCAAAAACATTCATCGAAGATTACGATAATAGACAATCAACCACCTGAGGAGATGTCATAGTCAGCAACCAGAGGGGATGTCAGCATCAGTGTTCTTCATTTGCTCATATCAAACTTTTATCAAGCATTTGCTGGGCCCACAATGCTTTTTTTAAAGGAATCACATGGCCCAGTACATACAAGGTTGTGTTTAGGAGCTCCGAACAATTCACATGGCTCATGGACATAATGTACGAAGATGCCAAGGGAAGCAAGTATAATGGTTGATTCTAGATGACGGTTAAATTATGGCTGCTGATCATAATTGCCAATATTCATTGGATGTTAGAAAATTGGTTTAAATTATCCTAAAAATGGGCCAACCAAAAACCTTTTTGACTTGAACACAAACACGTATTTTCTTAATATATGATATTGCAAGCTTCACATGTTACCATCTACAGATGAGCAGATGGAAAAAGTGGAAGAAGAAGAAGAAGAAATATTAGGACATAAATCATTCGTAGCAACAACAAATATTTAACTAACCATATATCAACAAAGTCCACTGATATTCCAAATACTATTTTGGGTCTTATTACATTTGGATTAAAAAAGGTTTTGAACTCATTTAAGCACATGTGAAGCACAAAAGAGAAAGAAGAGAGTACTTGATATATGAGACCACTTTTTGAGAACATGTTAAGCACTATAGAAAAGAATAATTCAATTTACTGAAAGTAAATACTTACTTTCCCTGATAGACTTTGCCGTGGGCCCCCTCTCCAATCTTTGACCCCACAAACAGTAACCTTGGGTCGATAAGCAGTTTCTCATCCATGCTGATCTGGGGTATTGAAATTGACCCATTCCTTCTGATTGAATGATTTTCAAGATGAACGCCAACATCGGTAACTTTTTCTGGTCTGGAATGGTTCAATTCCCCATCTTCTCCACCATTCTTGATAACCTCATCACAACTCATTTTTTGAAAGAACAAAAGAACAGAACTTTTAAAAATCTACAATACTAGAGCATACACTCAATTTTCTTCACCCGCTTACACAGAGAAAGATATCATTTTTTTCTCAAAGCCAGAACTGTTTGCTTCTCACCAGTAAAAACTCTTTATAGAGAATCAGAAGCATCACATTCAAAACTATCATCCCACAACATCAAAACCGCATTCTACATAAGGTTGCCGGGACGCCGTCTATCTAAGCAGTATATACAGGTCAAAGGATTCTCGTGATATTTAGACAGGGAGCTGTCCACATACCGAACATAATCCTCTTTCACAGTAATGTCCACAGCCCTACTTAATCACTGAAATCAATCGAATCCAATTCTCAAAATTAAACATATGTGCACAAAAAAACTTATCAAAATGCTTCTTTTTAACAAATTCAACTAATTCCCCACTGGCTCTGCTAACTGCTTTTCATTTTCTTCGATACGATCATAATCCTCCAAATAACTCCTCTTATCCACAACCAAAACCGTCAAATTCATTCACGAGTAACCAATACACTCGACAGAGCTTGAACCACAGCAGAAATCAACACCTGCTTTTTTCAAGAGCAATAAACTCTGTTTGTTCTGACGAAAACACTCCGCACTGATTGAGAGGAAAACAATAAAAATCTATAAGACCACAGCCGATTCATACGGAACCATTACCCAATCGAAATCCATAGAAAAATTTGGCCACTATCAACGGAAAAAACCGGGAAAACTCACAGTTCCAGGCCTAATCAGAAGAGGCAGAAGCTCAAATACTCAGAAGAAGCTCCAGAAAAATTCCCGATCGTCTCTTCCCTGTTATTAGGAAGCAAACCCTAAGCCAGGAAATCTCTCTCTCAATCTGGCTGCGTGCGTCTGCGTCCGTAGAAATTGAAAGCGTTAAAGAGAAGATATTCCGAGGCGAGCGTGCAGCTGCAGTGACCATTTTATATTGTGGGGCGACCGTTTTTCGCTGTCCATCCGAGTATGGATCGAGAAACCATGCAGACGCCCCCATCTTCTAGGACACGTGGCAGGTACAGCCACCTGCTCTCTGGGACTCTGTTGTAGCCGCCCGAGAAATCCAAAAATACGGGTCATGCCTCTTCGGGTAAGGTGGACCGAAGAAATGACATCGCCCTGCACTTCTACTCGGTACGTTGCTTTGGATTTTTGTTAATTCAATTGATTAAATTAATATATATAACGGCATTTATGTTGTCTTTAAGCCTTATTGAAAAATAGAAATCCCATCAACTTTAATTCATGTAATTTATCTTAACTATTTTTAACAACCCTTCAAATTTTCCCCACATACCTTATTAAGTATTGAACAAAGTGGAACCCTTTTTTCTAGGAAGTAAAAATTTAGAGTGTCTTTAGATAAATGTAAATATATACAAAAATATAAATATAAATAATAAATTAATGTTATATTTATTTGCTTCGAACAATTTTTAATCATTTTTATATTTTTATCATCGTTTTCATCTCATTTTTTTCACCTAACATCTACCACCATGGAAACCACAACTCTAAGGCCTAATTATTTTTATGAAAATAAAATATTTTTATAATTATCACATTTCTTCATTTTAATCCATCTTTGTTTGTTAAAAATATTAAATTTATTTGTATACGAGTAAAATTATCTATTTTATCCTTTTTACTTTATTATTAATACCATAACCTTTGCCGCTAACATCATTTACTTTTTTTATGTTAATCCAATTGGTCAAAGTCCTTACAAAATTACTGACAATCACTCAATTTAGCTTTTTCTAGAACACAGTCCAAAAGTTACGCATGCTTTTTACATAGTTGAAAATGGGGAGGGAAGAATGGTTATTCAAATAATATAGGAATATCAAATAACTTTAAAATAGATAATAAATAATAATTATAAATAGTAATTGTAATAAGAAAAAACATAATTATTGTAATGGTTCAAATGTATCTCGTTCACGTGTTCCTGGCGCGTCGAATGGCTCAGCGTCGCACAGCAGGGAGGGGTGTCCTGGCCAGAAACATATTTCGTGCGTCTGTGACACAACCTACATGTCCATGCATCCTCGTCTTCCCCTCAGCCTGGCACACGTTTATGACATCCCAACCGTCAAGCATAGATCTCCGTACGCTCATCCATCTATCAGGAGGTAATCAGGGGAAGGCACCAGAAGTCAACAAAAGGCTATCAATTCAAGACTTTCGTACGTCGAAAGGTGACGTAGCATTATCAGCTTAACGGTCCGGATTTCACCGGATGGCCTACGAGCAAGTGGGTAAAGCAGCTGCTGTACCTTTTCTTGTATACCAAATATCCTCTAGAGCCCATCATTGCTGCTCTGGCCAAGCAAGGCGGCTGACACGCAGGCTCTCGGAGGCACTGTTTTGGAATCAGCTGAAGCTAAGAAAACGATTCCTGAGGTATTCCCACGTATCATGATACATCCATACAAATACCGTAATTTGAGAAATTTTAATGTATATTCAATTGTTCAAATCTAAAATAGCACGTGCATGAACCGTGAGAACTGGCCAGTGTATGAAAGCGTTCTTGTCAATAGAATATTGACGTTTGTCGGTAACTGCTATTCCTATCCGCATCATTTTCAAGATGGGGTGACTCAGCACGCTGACACGTGAAACGCATGTGGAAACGGGCAGCAACCGTTGAAATTTCAGAGCTAGGCAATGGCTAATTAATTTCTGCTCTGGCCGCATGTGGCGCTTGATAGTTGATACAACGGCGACCTCAAAAAAAAAAAAAACCACTAAATTGTCCGATTCACCGTGGCTTGCACAAAGTCAAAGTTGCCCTGCAATCCTCGCCGGTAAGCCATGAAACTTTCTTTGAAAGATAAATACAGTAGCGTGCTCTTCATTGTCAGCTGTCTCGTCATCACCTACCAATCCAATTCTCAGGCATCTTAATGGCTATCATTTTCAGTTCATGATGCAGCTTTATTAATTAACTATGCATAAATACTCTGAGTAGGATTTCCTTTAGCGGGGTTACAATATTTTTTCTTGTTTATCGAGGAAAATCAGTTTCGGCATCTTTCTATCACAATTCATGGGTTCTAAACATTATAAATGATATTTTTATTTTTATTAAAATTGGCAAAATCAAATATGATGATAAGAAATATTAGATAAAAAAGCATAAATTGAATATTTGATTGAAAAACAAATGACATGTTTTTATATAAGTAAACATTAGTTTACATTTATTTAATTATTAATTAATGAAGTTAAATTATATATAATTTGATATGAGTGTGTAGAGTCTCAAAACCATTTCGATGATAAAAGTTTCACCGTCATTTGGTAAGAACTTAATGGATGGTTTTTAAAATATTTTAAGCATATATATGAATTTTTCTTAAATAAACCCCACTTAGCCTAGAGTTCTAAAACCTGTCTTCAAAAAATTCTTTTGGACCATGACCCATTCTAAACAATCAAATTTTTTTTTTAAGTATATGATGTCAATCCGCGTATGGAGGAAATTCTAAATGGCCCACATACGTGGGCATGGTGAGCTACCTTACCCGTTGATTTCACTGACCAGCAAATTGATGGTAGGAAATCAAATCAACGAAGGTTCAATGCATTGAGGGTCTGATTAACACTTGCAACTTACCTCTATACTTGTTTGACTCTGCCCATTGATCTGATTTTGTTTGCCTTTGGAATGGGTAAGATTCATATTTTATTTTCTTTCATGCACTTCTTCGATATTTAACCTATGGAAGTATTTCCAGTACTAAAACAATCATTTGCATTTATGAAAACATAAAATTGCCCTAATGATTTATAGTTTTCTGCTATTTTTGTTGTTATAATTCATGCCATAACCTATGATCATTTGAACTATACAAAAATTGTCATTTGGACATATGTAGTACATTACCAAATATATTTATCAATAGCAATTAGCAATTTCCTCTCTAATGAAAGAACAATCTTTTGCAGGACAAGGCTTTTGGACATTGATTAATGTCCCACTACAGGGCTTCTAAAGTTCAAGCTATTCAAACTTTTCCTAAGTGGACTCTAAATTAAAATCTAAGCATATCATAAGATTCTTCCAATGATATTGGCCACCTTTGAAATCCTTTAAATTGCCTAGGTGACTCCCAATAAAAAAACAAATACGAAAGCTACCCACAAGAATGATTTGAAGTTCTAATCATTTCCACAATTTCAAGTTCCAATCATTTCAACCATTTTATATTCACTATTTTGCATATTCTAGTTGTGGCTACAAAAATTATGCAATCAATCTAATGATTTGCTTAAATCTAACGTTCGAACCCAATAAAGAAAAGTGATCAAGGTTAGTTGTTCAAAATGGTTTTGTACATGGAAACTATCCTAGCTGAATTAGCGACCTAACACCCAACCATCCATCATACAAGCTTGAATCCCATATGGGAAGTTGGCTTCTTCCTTCAAAATAAGTGTGATACCTTACATTGAATGTAGGTGGTTGGTAGCGATCTGAATGCAAGTGGTTGGCAACGAAGTTATCCACTTATAAATTTAGCTGACAACAAAAGCAACACATAGAGGACAGAAGGGGGGGGGGATGACAAATAGGAGAGGCAGTGAATAAGAAAAAGAAAAAAATTAAGGTAAGTAGGTTATGTTGGATTTCTCTTATGATTTATAGTTTTATGAATTTTACCCCACATATGTTTGATGAACTGCCTGAGTAAAGGATGTGTCTTATTTATGGACCTTGTTGGGTGAGTCTAGGGCATACATAATATGTTAAAGTATTGGAACCATAGTTATGTATATTAACAATGTTGCAGGATGCATGAGATGGGCCTTGGGTCTTATGTGATAGATGATACATGGCATGATATTTGGTATGCATTATGCAAAATGGTATGAGTGATTGAGACATGCACATGATGATAATGATGATCATAGGGCAATTTGCCCAAACGATATGACGAAGAGATGAGCCTTAATGGTTAGATATGATAAGATGCACATGATCTAAGTAATAAAAAATTTGATTGAGTAAACATGTGACATGTTCATATTTGGATTTACATTCATTATATGATTTGAGAGTACCTGTTCATGCCACATATTTGTTGCTTGAGTGAGGTTATATAGTAGCCAAAGATTCATGGACATGGCATTAAGTTGGGTATAATCATGAGATTGATCGATGGTCAGACTTGGTTGATGTCTGTGATTTATGTAAAATCTGATATGAATTTTATAACTATATTTGATATGATTAGCCGATAAACAGATGAGTGATGGTTTAAGTGTGACCGAGGGAAGTTATCTGTTGTTTTTACTTACCTCCTTATTGATTTACCCAACTCTTATTTTTAAATCTCAACAGGTTTACTAAGGTTGGAACTTACAATAGAAAAAATTGATACAATCTAATTAATTGTGTTATTTCATATGATATATATAAGTTTTGTGGACTTATGAGATGTGCATGATCATAATGTATCATTTTGATATGAGAGATGTGTTATAATTGGTAATATTGATGGGAGATTATATATATTAAAAGATGACATACTATATTTAGTAATGAATTTACATTATGTATATATCTCGTGGATTGTGACCATTAATATGGTTGTAGTAATGTGGTTTGTGTCTATGTAATCTCTATTCATTTAATTGATCTTGTGGCTGTGGAGAGTTAAATAGTTGACTGGTAGGTGGTGTTTATCTCAATTAGTGTTGATCGGCAAGGCACTACAATAAGTACCCACTTAGATTTATTTAATTAAGCTACTCTTTTTATTACACGTGAGTCTTTCTAGGATATGAGATTTGTATTTTTTGAAACATTTTTCCTTATATAATTATTTTCTAACAGTATCATCACCGAAGAAACTCATAAGTCCATACTACTGTACCATCCATACGATAGATAGGCCTAGGCGGCACGCTACACTTGTGTAGGATTGATTGAGTCATACACATACAAATAATGCCTTCAGGGTTACTCCAATATGCCAATCTCCTCAACGCTAGTCCAGCCACGACGACCCACTATCTTTTTTGAGCTGATCTTAGCGGCAAACACAAAATTTGGAATAAAATAGTCAGTGGGTAACAAAAAGAAACCGCACATTTGACATGGGAATCTTCCTAAAATTAAAATCCCCAGAAGTGGTCCCACTCAAACAGCTCCAAAGCTGGCTAATGCATTGACTGTTTGACGAGCTATTGTGGAGGCTGGCTGAAAATAGGCTTTGAATTGGAGCTTGGAATTTCGTTGATTCACATGGATCCTGAGATTGACACATGTTTTGGGACCATATATTTGTGCAGATTATTTATTATAAAGAAGATTCTGATTTTCTATGAATGCAGTTAAGCCAAAACTCTCTTTCTGTTAATATAGATCTAATTAAAGACATTGCCTTAATTGAACTTGATGCTTTGTAGCAGTTAGCTTTTGCTTCCTTTCAATAGTCCAATTCATTTATATATGTCGTCACCAAATGTTTGATGGGCCGCCCACAAATTTCAAACCTATGATTGTAAAAGGGTTGCATTCAAATGGCGATGCAATCGTATTTAAAGCTTGTAAGAGTTGTTTACGTGCAACACTTGCAGATGGTTTCATCCGCCGTAGTATTTAATTTGATTGAACTCTTCAAATTTTCGTGCACCATAATATTTTGATTAAATTCAAGCTGAATATCATACATGTGAGTTTGGCGTTGCAAGTGAATGACTCTCTACATAACTAAAATCCTTGGAAACGCATGCATGATTCACGGAAACCACCCACAGATCTAGCCGACTTCCGTGGACCCCGATGCATGACACAACCTGCACCTCGGCTGCCGATAGTGGCGCGGCTTTGAATTCTCCCTCATCATTTCCCTGTCCCGTACGCCGTTGTACGGGTGACATTGGGGTATGATCCGAACCGTTGAACGTTCAATTGAGATTGATTTTCTACCAATTCGTGGGGTTTTGGTTTTTTTTTTTTTTTTTTCTTTACCCAAAAGGAAGTTTCACGTAGCTGATTGAATAATCACAGTGATGTGTGGTTTGGATAGGATCCCTTAACTGATCTTGGCCGTGGACGTGTCCACATTACTTTGCGCCGTGAAGGCACTTGCAAGTTGCAAACAGCTTTAATGATGGTGGAAATAAAGAAGGGTAAGCTGCTTTTGGAAAAGAGACGGCCCTCTGCTCTGCCGATGGTCAGTCGTGCGCATCTTCTTCTGGCCTTTGTCATTGGGGGACACGCTACTCCTATCTATTTCTAAATCCGGACTTCTCTTCTCTCTCTACGGTTTACCACCATTTTAGCCCATCTGCTGCAGGTCTTGTTTAGGATCATGCGGTGTCTATGTAATTCGTCGATATCTAACACTTTTAATCTATAACTACAGATTTACTAATTTTAAAAATTTGTTAAAAATACTTATATTTTATTAAAATGATGTTCAAGACTATCACTTTCCATCACGAGCATTTGCAGCATTGTTTCATTGGTTAGACCATTGGTTGAGTGCTTTTAGAGTATAATTGTTTCATTGCAGGGATTCAAGTAATTTTTCCAAAATTACCTGGGCCTTTTATTAATTTAGTTCTATCAATTTAATTAAGTCATAAGTTTTGGCATTTTAAAAATACTTTAATAAAACTTAGATATTTTATAAATATTTTTTAAAAGGCACAAGTATATGTGCAAATGAAATATACATGTTCAATATAAAAGTAGTAGAAGAGAAATGAAATAACTATATGTAATTAGTTAGCCACTAAACATGTATGTTATTGGGAGTATCTACTGTCTATCAATGGATTGCTTCTTTTTTTTTTCATGTTCAGGTATTTGATTTTTTCCTATTTTTTCCTATATATACTCACATTAGTGACCATGGTTTTCATTTCAAACACCCATTTTTCATTGCTTGTGAGTTTATTGGTGGGATTGCCTTGTAGTCGTGGTGACTCTTGAGCCGATTTCCATTCCATGGGTGTGGAAAGGTGAAGTAGATGGATTTGTCTTGCACATTAAGTGCCTAGTAGGGATGTGCATGGCCTCTGTTTGAGGTTACGTAATCCTAACATATGTTTAAAATATGTATTCAACTCTATTTTTATCCTATTTTTAAAAATCTTTGCCCAATTTTTTCTTAACCCTTTAGGTTTTGTCTGAATTTGAGTTTTTAATACACATTCAAATATAAAAGGATAAATAAAAACAATACTTTCTAATGCTTTGATCCAATGTCATCATGCTTATCATATTGAATTTAGCTTACAACAGATTTACTACTTTTTAAAGCAGTGTACAAAAGATTATATACTAAATTTGTTGTACACTAAACATCAAATGATGCATGATTATTCCAACAAGTTGTAATTATAACTTACAATATGTTTTTTAAATGATAAATATGAGATAAAAATATTTTATGTATGAAAGAACTTAAAGCTCCAAGAGAAAATGAGATGAAAAGAAATGAAAAAAGGAGAAAAACTAAAAGTAGTGGACAAAAAAATAATAGTGACTATTTTGGGTTTAGTCTATGTACCCAAACCTTATATCCAGACTAAACTTAGGTTCATATTAAGCTCTACCTAGTTTACTTTTTAAAAAAAATAATGGCCAAACCCTAACCAAATTTGGATTGGTTTGGGGTGAACCCAAGCCATGCACACCATAGTGCCCTAGCGTCGTTTTCATGTGGAAATGATGGTGAACCATGACATTAGCGTAGTCAAGCACTTTGGTGCGGAGTCCCTTTCATCACTTGGAACTAAGTGTTTATTATAAGAAATGTTTCCTTGCTCTTGTGGAACAATGGCTGTTAATGCTCCTCATTTCAGGGAATAGTTATCCCTTTCTAAGAAGCTGATCTAGACCGTTCATTGACTTCAAAAGTAGTAACTTTAAGTGATATACTAACTTGATGGTGGATTGTTAATATCATTTATAGAAAAATAGATCCCATAAATGATTAGAATAAAAATCACTTTTACAATGTGATCATAACCATCCACAACGACCGATGGGTGTAAAAATCAAGGCCAAGCCAAAGAAATGAATTCGTATATAATCAAAGAATCTTTCATATAGCAAACCATAAATGTGTTTTGAAGTCAATGTACAGTTTGACAGTTCTGTTTGCGGGCCTAAAACGTCCAAGTAGACAAATGCAATTAAAGCATGGAAACTAAGGAGAGCACTGAGCATTTCTCTCTTATAATAATAGTAAGTACTAACCAATTGCAACTAACTTCTAGAATGTAGCCCCTCAAAGGGTGTTGACCACTAACAACCCTTTTACATGGCACCATGATCAAATCGAATCCATGAGGCAACACCTTCAGTCTCCATGTAAGTGATCACATAATTCATTTATAGGCATGGAAGGGGAGAATATTTAGACAGAGAAATTTTTGTAGCTTGATTTGTTGCTCAGTTTGAAAAAGGAAAAGAAAAGGAAATTTTATTTTTCAGGAGTTAATTTAATATATATATACTATTAATCATACTTTTATTGTTAGTATTAAAAAATAATTGTATGTTTTTGATCATTACCTATGTTTCTACCAAAAAATCTATCTTGCTGCTATTCTTGCTTATATCATTTATTTTTTTATTTCCTTTTAATTTAATCAATGAGGCCCAAAACTGGAAATTAAGATCCATCTTACTTTGTATGAACAGTGAGAATGGAGTTTGGGTTTGATTAAGGTTCACCCATATTCAAGCCTGACCCATTTGCTACCCTATTTTAGGATACTTGTTCTAAAACCTAGCTTTGATGAGACATTATTCTCATACCTAACCCACTTAAATTCAACAGGTCCAAACACACCTTTTTACCTAAAGTTTTACAATGCTTCGTCTGCTTGTACCTTTGCACCTATATTTTGAGTGGATCAGCTTTACTTTTGGGCAAAAAAATCTTCGCAAGCAAACCCACCAAGGGGCACATGGAGTATTTCCTAATCTAGCATGCCACCATGATGGTTGCTCTTCTTCTTTCTGTATATGTAGGCATGGAAGAATGCATGATGACCACTGCAGCTGGGTCAGTTGGGATTGTAGCAGTCAGAAATGGGGGTCATTCGCATCATTCAAACTATCTATACGTGCATGGTGGGCCAGGATTCAGATGGAGTTTGGTGGACAACCTTTTCATTGGTAGAGACATTTTTGACCTTCATGAGAAAGTCCTTCGTTCTCACATGGACCATTTCTTGAATGTGGTTTTATAGATAGTCCTTACATGGGACATGTCAAGACAATGTAGTCTTGACCTAACCCTACAAACCCTAAGTTTGAGGCCGGCCTAACACAGCCTCATTTAATCATGTGAAAGTTCCAGCTCTTGAAAAGAGCCATTCAAATGTCAACATCACCCCCCAGTTGCTGCCAAAATTTGCTGGTAAAGTGACATGGCTGCAATACCAATAGGACAATCACAGTGTGATGTGGAAAATCCTTAAGGCCAAGAGAAAAATTATAGGAAAAGATTGGAAGGCTTCACTGGTGGAATGCAAGAGTCTACAAAAGGCTCTCACAAGAGAAATTATAAGAAAGGCATTATAATTAAGATCAGCCCTCTTCTCGTAAGTTTCCTTGCCATCTATGCCTACCATTGATCCTTGAAATTGATTCGGTAATTACAAAACTTTGTTACAAACTTTTATCAAGCCATTTGTTATACTTATTAAAGTTGATTTTCGCTTTTGAGTGTCTATGAATTGATGCATGACATACTAGTTGACACATGAGAACACTTGATTAGTCATGCAAGTTTCTTCTGTAGCAATTTCACCCCCATCAACCATCGTATATTGAAGTTAGGGATACATTTCAATTTATTTTTTTTTAAACACTCTTGTTTCAGGGTGTCACCTAAATTGCTTTCAAAGAATCCTACTTGGAGATTATATAAGACAGGAAAAATGAGTGTTGGGAATGGTTCTAGCATGAACACATCATTGCTCAAATCAATAACTGGACCATGGAAGATGTATGAAGATAATTGAAAGAACCATGGAAGATGTATGAAGATAATTAAAAGGTTGTGCCTATAAGGTATGCATGCCTATGTATTTAAAGTTGAGCCTTAGTCTATGAGTGCAAAAGGGTTGGTGTCGTACATTAAAATTATGAGGATTCCTGATTAAAGTTCTTTTTGGTGATTAGGCATCCTCTTGTTCTAGTAGGAGTTTCTCTTCAAGTGATACTGTATCTCAGCAGAATTGTATGGAGCCGTGTCATAGTTTGAATAGATCCTCTATCAAAGTCGGGCCAGAGCTCTCTGCTGTAAAGCTTATCCCATGTTGTGGTTCTCTAGCAGAACCATACTCTAATGTATAACAAAATAGTAGCATCTTATAATCAATTTTTGTTAAGATTCTAATTAATTTGCAGCTTCTTTGTAGGTAGTATTTGGATTGGATCGGCCTAAAATGGCATAAACTCGGCACAGACGTGAAGCTACTGGAGTTTGCTAAACGTTCAAAGACAGACTAATGCAGGAGGCCCAAGCCCATACCGAGTGAGTCTGCCACGCATGTTTGCTGTGGTGGGGGCTTCTCCACTGACGATCGTCGTCACCCTCCGTCTAATCCATATATCTATACTGCCATGAAGTAATGCTCTGTATCTCTAAGTAGACCAACACTCGGATTGCTGTGGTGATCAAGGGTGTAACTTTACGCATGCATTTTATATTTGTGTGAACAACATCCCTGTTGTTTTCATGGTTTTACAACAATGCATTTAAGGGCTTGGGCCTGTTGCAGCCCCTCAACCGATGCAGGACAAACAGAGAGAGGAAAGAGCCGATCCAAACCATAATTTTTTAAAATCCATCAATTAAATAAATAGGTCCTAATTTTTACCATTCTGCCTAAAATATGTTGGAATTGAGTACGCTACATCACTGTCGCACATCACTACCTCTATCATCGACGTCCTCATGAACTTCTGTCTGCCTAACCTGCACCCACACTCGCACACACTTGTAGGCCCACCTGTTGAGTATGCCGGCTCTAGCCTCTAACAAAAGACACATTCCCTTGACCTGCCTTGTTCATGGCAGCATTGGCACCTTCCGCTTCTTTTGCCACCCTACAGATGCATGTGTATGTTTGACAATCAAGTATCTAATGAGAAGATGGCTAGATAAAGTTAAATTTTCTTTGCATGGTGATTTCTAAACTGGGGTACATAATTTCCATGGTTTAGATTATGATAACTGGCAGCATATGCTGTCTATGAAATTAAAAAAAAAAAGTACTTAATGAAAGCGAAATCCATAATTTTGTCTGAATTAAATGACAACTAAAGAAGGCAGTTAGATGTCAGACTCTAATTAATAATTTGCTGGCTAATAGGTGTACTTGAAGAGGATTATGGTTTATTAAATAGACTGATGTATGAGCTATTTGAGGAGGGTGCAGACAAGAGCAGTTGGACAGGGACAGGACAGGAGCATTTGTACGATGGGTGCAAACAGCTGCAATGCCATCTAAGCTTGCCTGCACAGGTGGGCTACATAGAAATGGTAGCAGATTTAGACCTTTCATTTTTGCACACTGGAAAAACCATTCTCGGGCCTAAGTTTGTAATTTTAATTGATAAGAACGTGGTTTTTACACCATCGGTTATTTCAGGAATAGATGGTTGAATAGCTAACCATATAATTCATTTTGGTGAAAAACTGTAAATTTGGATTACTTTTTAAAAATATTAAAATTGTAAAATGTACTCAAAATTTTAAAAATTAATGAAGTACATTTAAAGGTTTAATAAAAGTTTACATAAGTTCTTAAGTTGTAACATTTGCTAAGAAAATTTTCTTTCTATCCATTTGCTACATTTGTGTTACAGGATTACTTACAAAATTCTGCACAATTTTTATTTATTTTTTATGTGTGAACCAAATTTTGCATAAAATGTCATTTGGGTTTTCAAAGACAAAAATAAAGAAAAATTGAAGGAGGATGCATTTATTTTGTATTCTTTTGGATAGGTGGAAATAATCAACAATTGTGTTGTTTTCGAAGTGATTATTGAAAAATGACCCAATTCACATCATGAACAATCTGGATCTACTTACAAATACTTTCGAAAACTTTTGGAACATAATTGTGAAATTAGAATTTGCTGGTGCTAAGAATAAGAAAATGCCACGATTAGTGCTACGATAATGCCAATTAGCGTATAAAAGCATGAATACTCTGTGCCGCAGATGTGGATCGTCCATAACTTATGTCTGTGATCTTTAAAAAATGTGGGACGGGCTTTTAATTTTTTATCAATAAATATCAAGTAAAAATTATTGTTTACTTTAAACATCATAATATAGCTATACAACCACTCTTATGCGTGTAAATTTCATTATTTATTTAGATAAAGTGCATTAGCAATGCAAGTGAAATAGAAAGGGAAGTAGGGGTGCCATTAGTAACATGTAGGGTTTTTAATAAAAAATAAGAAAAATAATTAAAAATATAAGTAATGATGCTAAAAAAATAGAGTTGTTATGGTAATTAAAATATCAAATCAATCTCAGAAGATGTACAAAAAATAATGTATTAAAATTTTACTTGCATTGCAAACATATTCAAATAAAGCCTTAGGATGTAGTTGGATAAGGTGTATTTGATAGAAAGTGTATTAAAGTATATATTTAAAATATACAACAGTTTTATTAAAACAAGTGATAATATGCAGTAAAATAAGCTTTTTTTATAGAATGACAAAGGAAGCAAATAAAAGTACAGTAATGCTACAAAAAAGAAATAAAGTTAATAATTGAAAGATAGAGGTTATGATACGGGAAAAAGGAAGTTGTTGTAAATAGTTAGAATATTAAGTGTGTTTGGTTAAATGTAAAAGAGGGGAAAAAAGCAAATAAGATGGAAAAGGTAAATAACAATGCTAGCAATATAGGTAGTAAATGAGCTATATTAAGTATAAAGTAAATAAAAATAAAATAAATATATTTTATGCAAAAAAAGTATATAATAATATGACAAAATAGTTAGTTGTGAGTATTTAAATATACAATGGTATAGAGAGGTAAAAAAAAAAGTACTTTACCTTTTTTTCCTCGACAAGGGGGTTATTTTTATCTTATTTTCCATCAAATTGACCTTTACGGTACTAATATATAAGTTCTTTAGAAAAAAATAGGGAGAGTGATGATTAAGAACATGGTGTTAATGAGTACAAAATGAGTACAAAGTAAAGATACCACAGATAATGGCTTTTTTCCTTTTGCTGTTGGGTTGCCAGCATCTTATATCCTGCAAAATTTGTTGAATCCGTGTACGTAAATAAGTTAAGCTGAGTGAGTCCATTATTTCAAAAATCCATTAAAGATAAAACCCATTAAAACCCATTAAAAACAATATATGAGGTGGTTTTCTACTAGGTTTTTTGCAGAATTTTTAGATTGGGATTAGATGCGAAGAGGTGGAACATCTTCTCCGTCTCCGTTCTTGCAATCCTCAAAGAGTCCTGTAAATAAGAGTACGTGGTCCGTGAATTGTTTGGAAACAGGTGTGTGGTGCTTTACGTGTGAATCCCTAGCACGTGCATGCAATCATCATGCATTTGATTATCTCTTTGAGTGGCTTTTATAAATCCCGGAGCGGAGCGTCCGCGGGATTTCCATGCTCGTTTGCAATCCATGGGCGGAATCAGTTGTGTTCACATTCGCAATAACTGCCGTTGTACACGTATACCTGTTTGGTAATAAGCTACGGGGCAGCACTCTCTGTCAAAGACAATGTCCCGTCTCGGAACGGGCTAACCATCTGGCGTCCAACATGTGAGCAGGGCTTTTTGTTGAAAACGACAAATTTGGATTTTTCCGCTTTTTAAATGTCCAGTGAATACCCGCTTCCACATAGCCACCGACTTTCGCTTCCTGCAGCCTGCTTCGATGCTTGCTTGCCCAAGCCAAACTCCATATTTATTGGTACCCCAACGAAATCAGATCTCCAATTAGTTTCTCTCGCCCGCGTATCACCTATCGCACTCGGCCAGAGCAGCGCGGGAGCTCAATCTCTCGCCCGATGGCCAGTAAAAACGGATGGCGTGACGCAGGTGTGCATGTAAGTCCACGTTAACAGCAGATAAACTACTACGATTTTCGTATACAAATAATACATATTTAAATTTAAGAGAATTTTCAGATATACCCACATATTTTACTCTTAATTAAAATTTTACTAATATCTTTGAAATGTTTACTAAAATACCTATATTTTATAAAAAAATTTAAAAATGTCATATGAAAAGTGTTTTTAATGCAATTATATCTTATTAATTTTTTTAGAAGAGCATTATTTCACTTTAGGGGATTCTATATTCATTAATTTTAAAACTAACTCTGTCAGCATTTTTTAAAATATTTTGATAAAACGTAAGTATTGTTTGTAAATATTTTAAAAATTTTGGAGAAAAGTATAATTATAGATAAAATATTTAATTATTCTAAAATATCTATAAATTTTAATGAACGGTCTCGATCTCATTAATCTATCTTGATGAACATTTCTTACGCAATTCCGTTATTAAAATTTATCCGCGCGAGTCTTCGTAGTATATTCATTCGTGTCAGTCCCCACGCTTGCCGGCAGAAAACCAGGGTTGGGACGTGCCAGACGCGGGTTCGCGCTTTCTTCCCTCCCCCGGCTCTTTAACTTCTCTCCCCATCTCGCGATATTTTAGCTAAGGCGAGAATCTCCTGTCCCGAATCCCGACGCCGCTCTCATTTCTTCTTCTTCGTATCTTCGCATTCTTCGATCTAATGCAAGCGGAGGGCGCCCGATCGAGATCGGAGAGAATATCTGGCTAAGAGGGAGCAGGAAAGAGCAGAAGAAGATGAGCGAGGGCGGCGAGCGGTTCCAGCTCGGAACTGTCGGGGCGCTTTCTCTGTCGGTTGTATCCTCAGTCTCGATTGTGATCTGCAACAAGGCTCTCATCAGCACCCTCCACTTCACTTTCGGTGAGATTTTCCTGCTGCTCAGATCGTAGATCCGTTTCTGCGTTTGATTCAGATTGTCGTTGCCAATAGGTTGTCTTGGAGTTTCGCTGTGGATGCATGCAATGCTAGAATCGTTTTGTTTGGATGGTGTATGGAATGAATTGAATATTTGAATTAGGTGGAATTGACTGAGTTGTGATTGCGAGAGCTTTCGATTTTGATTTGGAAGTGTAGCGACTGCGAGCTCATTCATGCAGTTGAATTGGATTAAATGGCTTCAAATTTATCTTTTTTACCCTTCTTCATTCTCATGGATTGGGATGGGAGCGAGTACCGTCCTTGCCTGAATTTTGTGATGTTGCAGTGAACAGCTGTAATTTAGTTCGCTGGATCAGAAATGGCTGAATCGTAATTGCTCTCTCAGCGTTCAAGTTTCGATTGCATGCATGCAAGTTAGACTTGAAAGTAACTTCATTTCAGCTTTATTTCAGCTTTCAAGGTTCAATGAGACAATGACTGAGTCTTGAGTACTGGGAAACACCATTCGGATTTGTCCATTGCAGTGAATATTTTTTTAATTTCACTTTGATTTGCATTTGGATGCACCTTATTTAAGGTTGTGTATTAGACGTTATTACATGCATTCAATGGATATGATAGAAGATATTGCATCTCTATTTCTATAATTATAGGAAAAGTGTCTTCAAATCAATTTCCGTTATTATGTGCGGATGATGTGGATATTTTCTGGTGCAGTTGTCCTTAATTAACAATTATTGATAGGAAGAGAACTAGCTTGAGCAATACATGTATAATATTTAAAAAGCCCATGTTCTCAATATTGATGTATTTTGCTCTCAGCATTGGCGGAAAAGGGTAGGCCCGCGTTTTTCCTCTAGGTGTTCTTTTTCCCTATTGAAACTACTATGCTTATCCATTAAAAAAAGGCTCACTTGTTGTTACTTAACCTATATTTATCAACCCAATCCACTGATTAACCTTGGGATTTGGCATTCTGTTGCATATTTGTGGCAGAAGCTGATCAAATGGTCAACCATGGCTTCTTAAGTTGCTAAGATCTTAAAGCTTAAGGGCCTTATATCTTGTCTCTGGTTTGCTTTTGCAGCCACAACTTTGACGAGCTGGCATCTGCTGGTTACCTTCTGTTCTCTGCACGTGGCATTATGGATGAAATTATTTGAGCACAAACCTTTTGATCCCAGAGCTGTAATGGGCTTTGGCATACTTAATGGAATCTCTATTGGACTTCTAAACCTCAGTTTGGGTTTCAACTCTGTTGGCTTCTATCAGGTATTTTACCATTTGTTGAGCATTGGATGTGTAATTTTCTTGCCAACTTTTCCTTAGGGTGTGTTTGGTTTGAGGAAAAAGAGATGGAAAAGAAGAGAAAAAGTAAAAAATATAAAAAAAGTAGGTGATGATGTTGGTAATAAAATGAATAAAGACAAAATAGATAGGCTTTTGTGAAATAAAGGTAGGTAATGATGTGAAAAATAGGTTAGTTATAGATAGTTAAACGTCACATTAATATAAAAAAGATAAAAAAGTGTCTTTTACCTTTCTTTTTCCTTAAACCAAACATACTGTTAGAGAAAGGATGGAAGAAAGAACAAAAAAAAAAGGAGACCTTTTGCTCATGTTATGTCTTAAAGTAACATGTATCAGAAATTATGGAATATTTTAGGTTGGGTAAGATTATGTGAGGAAAGAGCTCTATTGTCTGGACAATGACCTGTTCAAGTGATTTTGTTTCTTTGGGATTCTTTCTTTGTTTTTGCATGCGTTTAATTCTTGAATTTCTTATAATTTGTTCTTGTTAACTCTTTAACTTTTCATAGCTTTTAGAGTTGTTGGTGCATCCAAACATTTAAGAGGTCAAAGTCGATGCATTTTATGGTTTCAGTATTTTTGGTTCATTTGTTAATTTAGCATCTTGTTAGACCAGGATGATGTCTTGGGCTCAAAGAATGGAGGTGGCAACTGATGGAGAGGGTGTTTTAGACCACATTGGAAGTCACTGGTCAGCACAATGTGAAGAAGTCAAATTGAACCACCTAGATATGGAAAGGACTACCTAGCCCAAGTGTGTGCTTGCCATTACGTGTACTGCAGGGGCTTCTATGGACATAGATTGCATATTGGTTGATGGTTCTTTTTTCCTTGGGGCAATATGGGCGTGTTTGATGCATGCTCTAATTCTATCTTCAGTAAGAATGTTATAGTTGCTTGCATTCCCAGGCTCCAAAACAATAAGGTAGATGCGTTGGACTAGTCTATAGCTTTATGTCAAAAAATGGCTTAAAGTTGCTACAAACCACTTAGTAATAGATGATTTATTTGAATCATTCACTGCTGTAAAAACCAAGCTGTCATGATCCCACATTGGATAAGCAGAGGGGAGGTCTTGGGTTTATAAGCAGGGTGACAACTTCCCCCACATAAGCTGCATATAGGGAATTATTTTTGATGTTGTTTATTGTATTTGTGTTGTCATCCTTATGGCAATACTGCCATCTTGTTGTGCAATAGGGCATGTCCATTGGGCCAACCTGATGAATTGGACACTTCCAGGTCCAGGAATGTAGAATTCAGGGCAACAAATCTCCATTATAATGAGTTCAATAATGTCACTGTCACCAAATTTTGTTTTGACAATTTGTCTTGTTACAGGGGCATCAGCTTCATAAGTTTGCCTTGACTTATTCATATATATTGTGATCCTTTCAAATTTAAGCCATTCTTTAGCTCATTGTTTGTTTTCAAGAACTGGGAATACAACTGCTTTCCTTATTCTTTCATCTTTGCTCTGCAGATGACAAAGCTGGCAATTATCCCTTGTACGGTTCTTCTAGAGACCCTGTTCTTCATGAAACAATTCAGGTGGTGTAGCACTTCAACCAAACTACTACTGATGCTGATTTATTTTAAATATTTTTTTATATAAGTTTGCATCCTAATCATCGTCCATGTGCACTAGACTTGCCAATGCACATAATTCTTGTCTTCCTAGAAGCTTTCCAATGCATATAAATGATCTTGTTCCTAAGATATCGATGTTTGTTTTGCCTCTCCTCTTGCAAATGCTAAAATTATGCGAGTGATCCTGTGGTGGTCAATTTTCAAACCTTATTTTGAATCTGTGCGAGGTTGGCTTTCTGTGAATAAGTTCAATGATATAATTAATCTTGTCTATGTTTTTTCTATTTATTCGATGCATCCCAGGCTGCAAAAGCTGTACCAGTCATTATCTCTGAATTGCTTTTGAGTTGTGGAAAGACAATGAATTAATAACTATAGCATATAGATGGCTGCTTCTAAGTTCCATAGTATTCTACATCGCTATTCTCGTCCTTGACACCTTAGATACATCTGTTTTTAAAGAAGCAAGACCAGCAAAATTCTTGGTGATAAAAGTGGCATTGTACCATGAAATTCTGTACACTTATTTTTCTTTTCTATGTACGTATCTAATCCTGGGGCCATATACACATGTTCTTCTTCTTGTTAGTATTAATACGTTGGACTGATAATTTGTTTCTCCTATTTGCAGTAGGAATGTCCAGTTGTCACTTACTGTCCTTCTTATAGGTGTTGGCATTGCGACAGTGACAGATCTGCAGCTCAATGTTTTGGGTTCAGTCTTATCTTTGCTGGCAGTTATTACCACATGCATTGCTCAAATCGTATCCTTTTTGCATCATGTAACTTTTGCTATAAGTTTGCATATTTCCAACCGTTAGATTAAACTCAAACTACAGTCTCTGGTTTAAATTGTCCATATATCAGCGAAAGTGGCAATCTATGATGCCAGCCTATTAGACGGCATGGTCTGCATGGTAGAGCTTCCAAATAACAAAGAGCGTCCACAGCTGTCGGCATGTTGGCACTGAGCAACTCAACATTCTAAATGTTGGATGTTGCAGGCATTCACATTTCAAACAGGAAGTTTCATTCACTCATCTAATAGGCTGGCATCAAAACTGTGAAAGATATATGCTCCTTTATGTGTATGCAACACATCTTAAATCAGATGAACACAATTATCAAGTGATTCATACCACTTGGTTTTAGAGATTTTAGCTGATTGTTCCATTTTCCCCCCCAAAGAGTGGCCTGTTTGATAGCTGCATTTGGTCTGGTTTTATGGGTTTGCAACCATCATGGTGGCCGCAGCTATTGTACTGGTTGCAACCTCTTACTGGTAGGGACTCCATACCATGGAGAGTGAACTTATCTGTATACATATATGTGGGATGCTTCTGTTCTTTTCTTGAGATACCAACTGAGGTTGCTATCTATTGTAAGAAACGTGGTTCAATGTGTATGTGATCCACCTTGCCATTAAGTAAACTCTTTCCTGGCCCTAATCATGAAAACCACGTTGATTAACATGGTCTACCACACTTGATTTTAGAACAAGGCAAAATTTTGGAATAATTTCATCCTGATCAGGTGCCACAGATTAATAGATTGAATTCAACATAAAAATGTGGTATTTCCCCAGGAAAAAAAAGTTGGTCATCTTATTCAATGTTTCCCTAAACTTATCAATTAATTCTTATAAGTTTTTGATAATCTCATAAACGTAATATTTCTCTTTTCTACAAATGTTTCATCCTGATTTTTGATAACTACTAGTGCCCCCTTAAAATTAAAAAGAACTTTTTCAAATGGCAAAAATGCCCTTGATTCATATATGAAAATTAACATTCATTGGTTTTATAAAGCTTATATATAAATCTAAGCTGTTCATTTGATTTGATTTCTATTTTTGCTGTTTATTAATAATATCTTCTGAATAAAATACCTGTAAGGCCAAGTAAATAAAAAAGTATCAAGAATGATCTTTTTATTGGATTCGATCCACGATAATTATTTATCGTGTAAAAATAGTTACTAATTATAATTTCTTTTTCATGTATGAATGAAAAGGCAATATTATTATTTTGAAAAAGAAATTGACTTAGAGGGGGTATTTTTCATTCCCAGAAAAAATTACAGAGGCGTTTGTAAGAAGTGACATGTTGGGAGGGTAAATGAGACTATCAGAAAAGTGAGGAGGGTATTTGATAATCACCCTATTTCATCTAAACAAGCTACATTCTATTGGGTATCAGTACTTTTGGCATGCAAGATGAACATGTAGCAATGTATCTGGTAGATCAAGAAAGATTTGCATGGCTGTTGGTTGGTCAAAGTGCTCTACCCAATTTAGGCTGGCATCTTTTTTGTTTAGTGTGGCTGTCATTCTCGTGTGCCTACTTTATCAATACAACCCAGCTATTTCTGGTTGGCCTGCGTGCCTCTAGACTCTTTATACCCTGTATCTGTGTTTCTGTGTCTTTGCATCTTTTGAGTAAGGATCTGTGTTTCTGTGTCTTTGCATCTTTTGAGTGAGGATTTGAGTGCCAATGGGTTAACTAAGCAGATTGTCTATAAAGTGGAAGGGCATGGCAAGTTCTGTATAGCTGCCAAATTAGTTTGGAAATGGTATAAGGCAGTGATAATTAAGATGTTAATGATGGTAAATGCATTTTTTTTCTCCCTATCTATGCATTTTAGTGTGCATGCATTGGTATATGCGTGAGTGCACATGCAACTAGAAAATATTGGATGCTAATTAAGATACGAATATCATTCTCAAACTTTCTCAAGGTTTGAAGGTTACTGTGTTACTTTAAGTCCTTAAACATCTTTCAGATGACGAACACGATCCAGAAGAGGTTTAAGGTCTCTTCAACACAACTACTGTATCAATCATGCCCCTACCAAGCATTAACTTTGTTCATCACCGGCCCATTTCTTGACGGGCTTTTGACAAATAAAAATGTTCTTGCTTTTGAATATACACCTGAAGTGCTGGTGAGGATTGGCAAAAAAGCCCTATTATTGTCTTTTTCTTGAGTTCTTTTTCTCAGATTTCTGATGTCATTTTTTTTTTTCTTTTGTTTTTGCAGTTTTTCATTGTACTATCTTGCTTGATCTCTGTTTCAGTAAACTTCAGTACTTTTCTTGTGATTGGGAAGACATCACCTGTCACCTATCAAGTCCTTGGTCACCTGAAAACTTGTCTGGTTTTGACTTTTGGATATGTGTTGCTTCATGATCCATTTAGCTGGCGAAATATTTTTGGCATCCTTGTTGCCATAGTTGGGATGATCCTTTATTCATACTTTTGCTCCATTGAGAACCAGCAAAAGGCTGCTGAAGCTCCTGCACAGTTGTCCCAGGTATACATTTCTCCTGTTTTCCTACCATATATATATGAGACACACTTAATTTAACAGTTTAGTGCTGGATATTGTTTTAAGAACTGTTATATTTTGGAAGTAGAACCATAGATAGCCTTGCCACTAGATATTGAAGTTGTAAGGCACATTTCTAAAACTGTAGGAGGTTCAACAAAATAAAGGCTTTGAGTGTCCTATCAGAGCCTTTCTCACCTGATGAGAGATTGGATATTCCTTTTAATTTAAAAGAAACACATTAACAGGTAATCTTAAGAGATGTTTTTCATGATATTCAAGTAGTGTATAACTATTTGACTTCCATTCATGGTTCTTCAATAGGGACAGCAGGCAACACTTTAAACGTACGCTAGCATCAACTGGTAATCGGTAGCATTGACCAGTAAAGGTGCTTTTCAGGCTGTCCGTTAGGATATTCCAGATAGCAAGAATAATCATCCCAGCAATTATAGATAATAGTATTGCTCAATTTGAATGTAATGCCCCACATTAAGTTATGCTGATGTCAGTGTATATTTTCCTGTTTTATACACAACATTTAATTTGTTTTGCTTTACTGCATCTTACTTTAAATTTCATTTTATTCCTGAAAAATCTCCTGGCACGATAATCTGCTCTAATAATTTTCTTTTATTTTTTATTTTTTAAAAACATCAGGTGAAGGAAGCTGAAGATGAACCCCTATTGACTATTGAAAATGGAGCAGCTGCTGCTGCTGATGGGGTCGCTATCCCAAAAGCCCCAGGATGGGCCTCGGACAAAGATCTGCATGCATGAAAAACTGCTGCATTCCTGTAAAATCACAGGCATAGAAGAAATGGTGGCTAGAACCATTCCCATCATGAAAACTTGGGGAGTTAAATCTGTATGGGGCACATCTAATGATAATGTGGGCCAGATTTTGAAGATTAGAAGAACTTCATCAGCTAGAGAGTTATAAGAAATGTATTTATTATCCTTGTCAGTTTTGGTTCCGCTTCTTTATATTATATATATATATATATATATATATATATATATTCTGTTCGTAGGCTAGAAGAAAAAAGATATTCTTTGTTAGGTTTATTTAATTCTTTTTTTATATAAGAACATTTCCTCAGTTTGTTGGTGAGACAGGAAGGATAACGCATATATGAGAAAGAGCATAGGCGTAAGGCTTCTGAGTAACTCTCAGAAGCCAACATGGCCGGATATATATATATATATATATAAATTTCTAGTCTTATCTTGTAACGTGATGCGCCTGCATGAGAACTGGAATTCATCTGTTGGGGCGAAAAAAAAAATCATGTTAACTCCTAGGCTAAGAACTTAAAAGAGTTTTCCTTATTCGATTGGATACTCCTAAATGAAAAATATCCATACTCCTTGGTTTCGCCAATCTAGAACAGAGCATGGATTGTGATTTAAAGAGGGAGATTTTGCCCTTCAAATGTGGGAATAATGAAAGGCCTGTTTGATACCGACTTCTTTTTAAATGACTTGCTTTCTGATTTATTTATTCTACCAAAGGTGTTTTGCTTATGATTTTTTAAAAGAAAATTAGAAGTTATTTCTCTGCAAAATAAGAACTTATTGGCTGAAGAAGTTTTTATTGGATTAACTTTGAAAGTCAGTTATCAATTTTTTATTTTCCGCCTCTCCCATCTAGCGTTTACCCTCTTCCTTTTCTCTCATTTTGATTTGTCGTCCCATCCATCACGCCGTACTCGCCATCCATGCTCTTTGCTTGAGAAGTATGAGGCAGGCCTACAAGTATTTGAAAATATTATTACTTACTCATTTGTCGTTGCAAAATTCAACATTTGTGAGGTATTGTCTGATTTGACCTCTTAAATTTAATAGTTTTACCTTAAAGGGCTTGATGGTTTTTTAAATGAAATTGCTTGGAAAATTTATTTCTTAGGATTGATTTGATATGTATTTCTTTCAATAACTTTATTATTTATTATTTTCTATATTTTTAATTTTTAATTATTTTAACTTTATTTACTTTATTGCCAACATTATCTCTATGGGGCCAGTAGTTGGGCAAAAGAAAATGAAAATTGAAACGAAATTATAAGGATGATGCTAGTTGTAAATTGAATAAAATTAAAATAAATAAAAAATAATAATTGAATATAAAGATAATAATTAAAAAATAGAATTATTATGATAGATAAAAACAATATGATTATTATGGTAAATATATATCACATCATTTCACATTCCCTGTAAATGAACTTTTCCTCAGCCAAACATGCCTGGTGATATGCACAGCAATATCTTTCCATTCAATTCAATTCCAAGCAAATCTCCTCCACCGGCCAGGCAAAATCATCTTGTATGGTTGATGAGCAGATGAATTGGACCACTCCAAATCTCTTCCACTACACATCTCAGGAATCTCAGATGACAAGCCGCTACAAGACGTGGAATTCATAATAAACTTCGTATCATGATGTGGCCCTCAATAATAGCATTGAAATATTAGATTAAAAATCAGGTTGGTTGGAGACGCAAGAAAGCTAATGTTGTGGCATAGGATGATGCCATCCAAATTTATGAAGGACCTACCATGACAAATACAAAAACCATGACCCCCGGAAACATCTTTCGCGGGCGTGGTCCTGCTTTAGTGCAACAATCACCCGGTCCTATAGAATTCTATTCGGATGAGTACTGCATGCATCTTTCCGAAAGAGTAATGACGCTAGTAATAATCTCAGTGGTATTTTCATAAAAATAAACCCAATCAGCCAATCAGATGATAAACAGTGGACCACTATTATTCTCACGAGATAAACAAGCTGAACAAATCATTTAGTTATTTTAATCAGGTGATGTGTTGCTCTAATAAATCCCATGCCAATTCAGGAGTTTGGGTCAATTGGAACAACCTGCAGCCTAAATCTAGAACTAGAAGTATTTCTTTAGTTTTCGGAGCAATGCACCTTTCGCAATCTGGATGTGGCAGTCTTCAGGCAGCCCACAGTTTCTTAAGTCTGTCCGATGATGAGGTTGAAATAGGATTGAAATCACTTGTTTAAATTAAAAATAGGATTAATTTTAAAATCCATTCAACAGGGCATCAAATTAGCCAAGAATGGCTTAGGAATACTTAACATGCATTTCTTTCTAATTTGGCTCAAATCAGGCCATGTTCAAGCAATTCATGATTAAGCCCTGGGATTATATAGTTAATATGTTGCGCCCACAATTTCCATCCACAAAACCAAACGCAATTTGGCCACTTTCGAGATTATCTTGCAAATGTCGCAAATACTGTTGGCCACTTTAGGGATTGTTTTGCAAATAATACAAAACTATTGGCCACATTAGGGATTGTTTTGCAAATATGTAAATATCAGCAGTTTTTAGACAATAGGCAAATCATGGGTGGGAAAATGCAAAATGTAGACCTTTTTAACATATGCGGAATCCTCTTTGCAATGCACCTGCAGCATTTCCGTTCTCGGTCGCTCTCAAAATCTCCGCTTGGCAGCAGCAGTAATGGCAGCTCGATCTCTTTTCAGCAGCAGCAAGCGAAGCTTGGGGCTTGGGCTGCGCCATCTCCTGGCCCGTCAGCTGCAGACCTTATCTCTTCCCGACATTCCGTACGACTATGGCGCACTTGAGCCGTCGATCAGCGGCGAGATCATGAGGCTCCACCACCAAAAGCATCACCAGGCCTACGTCACCAACTACAACAAGGCTCTCGAACAGCTCGACAATGCTGTGGCCAAGGGCGATGCGGTGGCGGTCGTCGGTTTGCAGGGCGCCATTAAATTCAACGGAGGAGGTTTCATCTATCTCTGTCTCTCTGTACATTTTTCCGGTTTTGGGAATTAGGGTTTGGTTGGGTATGCCGGAAAGTACTAAGGTCGACATTATATGGGGATGCGTGTTTAAAATGCCTAGAAGCATAGAAGCAGTTTCATTTTGGATTATCTGTTGAAAATTAGGTGGTTAGAGTCTAATTGTAACACGTGAGTTGAAAGCAATTTTTTTTACTGATGATGGGGTAAAAGATATTCATCAAGATTAAAATTTTGAATTCAGCGTGTTTCAAAATTAACATTTTTTTAAAATAATTTTGCTTAACGATGCATCAGAGCACATACATTGAGAGGATGCCACTCGTAGAATTAAACCGAGATTGAGGGGGATGTCAATCTTCGAATTCAAGCTTGGTGGTGTAAGTGGACATGTGCCTTTGGATTGCTATTTAATTTTGTTTTGAAATTGTCGTGGATAGTTGTAAGACAAAAACGTTGGGTGCTAAGAAATAACATGGCATGGTGTAGTTGAAACCAGGATTTTGAGATGACCAGCAAAGATGGAAAGGTAAACTTAGCAATAAATGGAGTTGAGTGATCTTAACTGCAGCACTGATAGGGAGTAAAGGTACAGATGGTGCCTAGAAATGCATCTGGTAGAAGGAATGATACTGTCAACTTGAAGGTTTGAAATGGGTGAGGGGAAGACTTATTGAAGGCAACAAGGAAAAACTTGAGTAATTAATGAGTTAATGAGTGAATCCTGTGCAATAGAGCTGGATGGCTGTAGCTGACTCTGATTAGCTGGAGGAAGGCTTAGTTGATGGTAAATAATTATGCTTTAAATTTGATTGTTTATTGATTGCCTTGTTGGAGGTTTGAGGCCCCTTGAAAAACACCTGGACCACTCAACTGAATCAATTGGACCACAAAAATTTGGGCTCAGTGACTCAAATGGCATTTCTCTGGGAATGAAATCATTCTAAACATTACTCAAATAAGAATAATTTAACATAAAGTTCATATAACACAATCCAATATGTATCCATGAAGTATGAAGAAAGGAAAAAAGAAAGAAACCTTAATCTGCAATCATATTTACAGGGTGCTTCTTTTTTTTAAAAAAAAAAAAAAAAAAAAACTTTAGGTTCAATTTTGAAGGGATCGATGGCCAAAGGGGAGCATTTTCTCCATGAGCTTAAAAGTGCATGACATCATTTCATTATCAGTGGTGATATGATTCTTCAATTCTTTTTGTAAATAATTGTTGAGTGGCACTGTTGTCATTGTAATGTGATATTTATGCATTTAATCATGAGGCCATCCATATTCTCCATTACGCATCATTGGAGCCACCTTCTTTTTTGCTGACCTTGACTGACACAGTTCATAGGTCTGACAGAAGATTTCCCCTGATTGAATGATAATAGATCCCTCTGAAACTGACATACTTGATATTCCAATGTCTCATGTGACACTTCCCTTGGATTAGGACTGAGTGTGCAGTCGCTGGACTCTTTAATTTTTGGACCCTAGAGGGATGTCATCGGATGCTTACAGCAGACATACTAATGCATGCAGCTAAACTTTGGGAATGTTTGAATCATCTATACTTTCTTTTTCCTTCTATCCTTATCCTATATGAAGAAATCTTCTTCACATATGTTTGCCATATTTCCAGATCCGTATTACATCAAATGAATAAATAGCTTTTGAGAAAGTGATTTGAATACTTTGGTCAATGAACAGCATGATATTGTGGTACAGTATGGTTTGTATTATGCTTATTCCTCAAATGCGGTACATTTTTATGCCTAGCGTGCTATGCTGATTGCTTTGTAGAAATATCTAGCTGTCCTAGCTCATGACCATTGATTTATGTAGTTCAATGTTATGTAGTGGTCCATGTGAAGGGAAGATGAATATTATTTTTGTTGAGGCACGTAAGCCTGCAAAGTTGCTGTTTTCCTTGAATTCGAATCATTATGCTTGTCCTTTTCAGCCAGAAATTTCTTCATGTCCCTTTTATCTGTGTCTATTTTACTAACGGTTGTAAATTTTCATGGAAGGTCACATCAACCACTCAGTTTTCTGGAAAAATCTTGCTCCTGTGAGTGTAAGTTTCCTTTTTTCTGTCTCTCGCCACTTTCTTTTTTTCTAATGCCTCTAGTAAATCTTTCTTTCCTCACTGTTTTTTCTAACAACTCTAGCAAAGTTAATGAACATGTTGCCACTAAAAATTTTTGGCAGCAAGGAGGTGGTGAGCCACCACATGGTTCCCTTGGTTGGGCTATTGATACAAATTTTGGTTCTATGGAGTCACTGGTGAAAAAAATTAATACAGAAGGTGCTGCTTTACAGGGTTCTGGATGGGTGGTAAGTTCTGCTAGTTGGCTGAAGTTTATATTTAGTTTATTCCTTGCATTTATTTGTTGACCACATTGCTTCTTATTGTCACTTGTAGTTGCTGAAAGTTTTTAACTTCACTGAATCATTTTTTGTTCTATTGAATTATTTTACTCTGCGATCTCTGATGTTTTTAACTCAACAGTGGCTAGGTCTGGATAAAGCGTCAAAGAAACTAGTGGTTGAAACCACTGCTAATCAGGTAATATTTTATAAAATTTCAGTTGCTCAAGGTTTTTCTAAAATCTGGGAAATGGGAATAGGAAATTGAGGAATCCATTAAGTTTCCATGGATTTGCATTGGATTTGGATTTGACAAATATCTGCTTTTATTTCTTTTGGCAATTAAACTGTAAATTCAGGGATCTAAGGGCATGCAATGCAAGTTGTGAAAGTTTGTTACTCTTCAAGTTCTCATTATGGATTTGCCGAAGCTTTTTATCTTCTTTACAGTTAATGATTTGGTTTTGGCCCAAGTCCACGTATTTCTGGGGTTTAATGTTGTTGGGAAAACCATCCGTTTGGTAAATTCATTATCTAAAAGTATGAGCATGAAAATTCTCGAGCCTGTTGATATTGCATGCCCCAGAACCCTTTCTTCAAAGATTTATCTACTCCTGATACCGGGAAATAAGGTGGCCATTTGTGTAGGAAGGATTATAATTCTTCTTCCAGAGTTCCAGTACATGTGCCATTATCACATGACTGTGAAAGATCTCGTTGGTTTGGACTGGCTGGTATCTAAAACTCAAAATCAATATCCTCATCATGCAAGTCATGCATTCACCTTTTTGCATGTGTGTGCTTTCCAACGAGGCAATTTCGTAATGGAGTCTGCTGAATGGATGACACGGCATACCATGCAGAGGGTGGACATGTAGGCTTGCCAGGGCTCCTAGGAGTTGCTTCATGTCCCCATGCATAGCCTTTCTAAGGCTTGCCCAGGTTCCAAGAACTTAGAAATTCAGATCAAATTGTATTAGTGGTATGATCATTCTCAGTAGCTGTTATAATCTGCTTCACCATAGAACTGCCATGCCATGCTGGATTTACATATGCCTAAGCCGATGTTGTGTTTCTATGATCCAACACTATTATATAATCTAGTCATCTGTATGCATCACACTCATGATCGAAAATCTCTGGTATTTAAAGATTCTAATCATTCATTTGGTGGCATGCTGATGGATTCAGATAAGCAAATGAATTGTTCATGCTAAACTTAAAGGGTGCCAAAACTGACAACTTGGATATTCCTGTCTGGGAGACATGAGGCATCCATGGTTTGGCTGTGATTTTTGTTGTTTTTTGATCATGAACCATCGCTGTGATGTTCAGTAATAGAGGCCCTTCTAACAATGCCAATGGTGCCTCGGAGATTTCAGAATTTCTGAGGCTTCGGATGAAATCCAGGATCCAGAGGAGCCCAGAAACAGAGGAAGTGAAGAGAAGAAAAGGAAAGACTGGAGAATCAGGCAGCCAATGTGATTCCTTTGCATTCTCTAAGTTCTCAAACCAAATGTATTTCATATGTTTAGATACCGAAGATTCAACTGACAAACAGCTAATAAATTGCTTGGAAACAATCTGCATGAGAAATGGACTTGGGAGTTGAAAAGAATGTATGAATTCTTGGACAAAGCCATCCTTGACCTAACAAAACAACTATGTGCGATTGGCGTCTTCAGATCTCAGAAGGATTGCAAAAGCTAATTGTCAGATTACTATTGGAATATCTGCAAGGGGTTGACCTCTCCAGATGTCAGAAAGGTGGCAAGAAGAAGTGAACTGTCTGATTTCTGTTGAAATGTCTGTAAGGTTCTGAAGAGGCCAGATCTCAGAAAGATTGCAAAAGCTAATTGTCAGATTTCTGTTGGAATATCCGCAAGGGGTTGACCTCTCCTGATGTCAGAAAGGTGGCAAGAAGTGAACTGTCTGATTTCTGTTGAAATGTTTGTAAGGTTCTAAAGAGACATTTTCTCTAGAGGATATTTGAATGATATTAGAAGAATTGCCTCCCACCTAAGGCCTGCCAGAAATTGTCCGGAAAAGACAGACTTACCTGGCTATGTGTGATCTTAATGTTGTTTACAGTTACAAGAGCCCAGCGGGCTTGAATAATCATTCATGTGACAATCCAGATATAAATCCCGCCCTTGAACTTCATCTTTCCTATCAATGAGATTATTGGCAAAGGCTCATGGACTTGGGGTGAGGGGACTCATCCACCTGCAGATTCTGTCCATTGTATTTAACAGTCTTTTAATGAAATAATGTGACTGCCTTTCTGGCAAATTGAGTGCAGGAAATTGATGCTCCTATGAGAACTTAATTTGTCATGTATGGGAATTCTCTTCGAGAACTTGTATTCTTTAGTTTCTTTTCTAATTCGAATTTGTGTGATCTCAGTAGAGGCATGCTGTTATCATCTCATGTTCATACCATGCATAACCAATTCCCCTTTGAGCTCAACTGTTGTGACTTACTTAACTCTTGTTACAGGATCCACTGGTAACAAAAGGATTGCATTTAGTTCCTCTACTTGGCATAGATGTCTGGGAGCATGCATACTACTTACAGGTGAATTCACTGCATTTGGAACTGTTATCTTACAATTGATGGTTTGCATCATCTATCAATAGATTAGTCTGGTTATAATCACTTACCATGTTCAGACTTCATTTTTGCAAGACCTACTTGCATGTCTGATAATTGACTTGGAGCCAGCATGATTTTATGCATATGTTTAGATGATTATCAGATCCAATACGTGAAAAAAGACACAAATCTTCCATAATGTTGTAATTGACAAGCTCTGTTAGATAGACCATTAAATGCTTTGTTCCTTGTGTAACTATAAAAGAAAGGTGCAAGGTGTCCAAGGAGTTTCTTTTAGTATAACGACATATCTTTGATGACAGCAGTATCCCACTCATTCCTAGCGCTGTGTTACTTATTAATGTACCCTTTTGTTGTTCATATGTCAATATGTTACTAGTGGCACCCCTGTTGTACTTTTCCACCTTTAAATGGCAATGTACATAATTTGCCAATGTTCTAATTCATACCAGCAGGATTGGTGTTATGTATGCCATTCCTATGTGATATCCTTCATGTGGCATTATGAATATCTACATATGCGTCATTTGTCCTGCATAATCATTCTTGATTCCAAAAAGTGTTAAAAAATTTATAGGGATTCCCAATATCCAGCACAAGATGAATGTCACGGCATCTTTGTGCAGAAAAGATACCCCATGTCTTACATAGCTTGTTGAGAGCTCCAACAGTGAACCAAACAGACAATCCGTTTGACACATAGTACAGTGCAGCTAAGGTACTGCCCTAATGCTAGTTAACGCAATGCTTTTTCCCTGCCAACCTGCTGCTACTAGAAATTTGGTGTGCTGGAATTCCACCATAGTGATTATACTGGAAGATGGTTTGCTAACAACAGCAGTGCCCCAAAGCCCATATACACCATTCTTTAGTTTTAGGAGATAACCTTGTATACTTGTTATTATTTTGACATCTGATTATGAAACGGGTGTGTAAATTCCTAATTTTTTTCCCTGTTTCTAATCTGGTAATATGGTTTTCATTGATGGTGCAGTACAAAAATGTGAGACCTGACTATTTGAAGAACATATGGAACGTGATCAATTGGAAATATGCTAGTCAAGTGTACGAGAAAGAGTCATCTTGAGTGGGAGAGACTTCGCAGTTCTGTTGCATCCTCAGCTAGCTGTTGTGGCCAGAATAAATAGCCGAGTGATAAGAGGGACGTGCGACTCCAGTTAGATGCTGCTGCTTCTTTGCTGTTGGCCTAAATGCCAGTCTTGGTAGTCATGTTTTCCAGTGGGCATGTTGTCTTCACATTATAATTTTCAAGTGCCATTTGTCTTGACCTCCTTTTCATCTGTCTGTGTGGCTGATCAGATAGAAAGCGCTTTTGTTTGTGTGCTTGATCTACCATGTTAATGAGCTGATGCGCTTAAAAGCTGCAGTTATCTGATTGCCCTGATCAATTAGATTACCTCCATGGCTGATCTCCTGGGAGGAATAATTCATGCAAAGCCCATTGTTGCCATGGCCTGTCAGCAGGACAGACCATTCCATCAATGTTTCACAAATTCATCCGTGGTCGGTTCTGCTGATGAGCATGATAAACATTGAAACTGCTCTGGTTCATCAAGCTGGGCCAACATGGAAATGATATTTCACCGCCACTACTCTAGCCTGCTAAAGTTCGGGGCTTTCCCAGCATCCAGATGTGCATCAGTCCTGCATAGTCTTCTTCGATGGAATGCCTGCGGATCTAGAATTTCTCAGCAACGTCGGGAATCGACAAGAAGAGATGGGAAGGAGTGGAAAGTGTGATATAAAAAGACAATAAAAAAAAAAAGAATTAATGTGATTGGATAGAAGTTAACAATTGAAAATAAAATAAATAGGCTTTTTGATTAAAAAGATGTTGGAATGATTGAAAATATAAATAATGATGAATAAAAAAATATGATTGTTGAGATAGTTAGATATCACATTAATTAAAATGGTAGGGAGAAGATTTCTTAATTTTACCATTTAGATAATAGCGACCAGCCAATCCCTGTATATGTTCGAGGTGCAACTAGCGTTAAACCCAACTATAACCGGCCCAACTTGATTCTGTGTAGGATTATATTGATTTTTTTTTCGAAAATATGAGGAAAAAAATGAGGGTTAATTAAGTAGATCTTAAAATAGGATTAAGTTGGGTTGAAAGCCTAGGCTAACTTGCATTTCAATCAGAGTTACTTATAAGAATGCGTCTTTTATCTTATTATGGACATTAATCTTTTTTAAAATCATGGTCATTAAAATTCAAAATTGGGGTGTTAAGAGTCTTAGAAAAGCCATCCAAAAATTTGTGAATGAAGTGAAAATAATAATTTAGTGGCGTATACATTTATATATTTATTTAAGTTATTCATCCAGAACCAATCTAAACTTTTAACTAAAAATCCAGTTTT
>JAYJMB010018354.1:77389-90300 GCA_036873735.1 Pouteria campechiana
AAAGAATATGGAACCATAGTTTTGGTTAACTAGAAAAGCAATCATGTAAATATGGTTGTGCCATCTTGAATGTGATCGTTCAGGGATTTGAAGTTTTCAGTAGCAATGGAAAAAGATGGTCTACCCTATATGCATCATTTGTATGTTATTAAGAGTTGACATGAAAAGAAGCTTACCTCATGTAAGGCATTGATAATAGTCTGAATGGGAGGAGAATTAACTTTTGCTCTACTGGCAATCTGGTAAAAATATACAAAGGAATTTTGTTAACATTTGATTGGAAATGTATTGGAGGTTAATAATTCATCCTTAAAAATTGATGAAATACATACGTCATCTAACTTAATGTATCCAAAAGGCAAGTCTGGGTCACTTTCATCAATCATCTGTTTCAATAATTTTTCCAAATTCATGCCTTCGGTACCAACGCCTGTCCATCCCCATTCCTCAGCTAATTTTAACATTTGAGTAACATAATCCCCATTGTGAAGAGGTCCAGTCCAAAGGGGACCTGACACAACCAGAGAACGGGAAACCTGGAAGAAGGCCAATAAATTTTCATGAGGAAATTCCACACATTGTACAAGAATTCAAAAATTAATTAAAAAAAAGCCCAAGAAATTTTCGTGAACAATTCCCACAAACTGGATAAGAATTCAATCTCCACTAGAAATTGTCGTTATAGAAAATATCATCTTGGGTACAATGACTAATATCCATACATAGTGATATTGATCTTACTAGGTTAGTTCAGCTTAATCTTGAGATCTGAATGGTGAAACACCATATAAACACTAGATGCTTATTACCGATGAAATAGTATTTGGTTGAGCTGGAGGATCTCAAACTGGATTATGGGCTTCTCCAACAAGCAAAAATGCTGGGCCATTCTCTAAGATAAAAGTAGATCCATGTTTATTTTACCCATCCACATGAATTTTCCCACATAACATTTCCTAGGAAAATTTCTGAAATGAATTTGGAGATATCATCTTGCAGCAAACCATCTAAACATTATGGCAGTCAGCAGTTATGATAGAGAAGGAAAAATCCAAACCTTTCCAATACTGCAAGGACAGTAAATCTGTCCCAGTTTATCCCATGAAAATCCTTGAGAATTCCCACATAAGTTGCAGTAACTGATGAAGCCATAGTTTCTGTAAAGGACAGATGAGTGTCATATGTAATCATGTCTGAGAAGAAATACAATAAAACAAGTGCAGACTTTTAATTAGACTTACTTGTTGTCAGGCAGCTTCCCACGATTCACACGGAACATCACTCTGAAAACAGGTCCATGATATGAATAGTACGAGAAAAGTGGAGAAATATGGAATCCCAAAATAGCAGCCTCCCGTAAAGCCCCACCTATAAGCATTCGCAAACCAACCTCATTTGAATATGGCATAGGCCGAACATATGCGCCATACGAAGCTAAAGAACTAGAGAAGAAAAACATTTGTGCATGTCATAATAAGAACTAACACAATTAAGGGAATGAAAGAAAGTCATCAACAAAGTATTTTTCTTTGAAGGAAAAACAGAATTGAAAGACTCCTTAAAGGGAACAGACACCTCAAATATATCTTTCTACTATTTGAAAATGATTAAGGATGTCATATATGTAACTGAAACTGCTTTGAAGTATAAATTCTGTAAATTGTTTATCAGCATTTTTGCCATTGAATAGTTTTATTGGAAGATGGTGGTAAATGCAAATCAAGCAAAATAATGAAAATGAGGTCATGATAATATCGCATTAAAAGGTAAATCTTTTTGTTGCTTCATTTAATCTACTAACTCAATTAGATTCGGCTGTTGTGTAACTCACGCTTAAGAGTGGTCTAAACCACAAGTTGACCAGATCAATCTTCCAGTGTAAAATTGCTCATCAATTTATTGATATTTCATGTTGTGATGCTCTTAGTCTCTTCCTATTATTATTTTTCCTGTGTTGAATGATCATTATAATTACTCAAGCTTTGCCCAAAGTAACTGAGGTCAGCTGCATAAGTCATGTTACACTATTCTACCCCATCTTGAATCACATCCACCTTAAGGCCCTTTCAACTTATCCTCTATTATAACATGCAACCTAAAGTTTTTTCCAATATTTGGGAAGTGTAAGAGTTGTGTCATATATATATATATATATTATTATTAATGATATTAAAGTACAAAATTTTCATTTACCATGAGTCCTGACTTATTAGGACATTCACAAGATTGTTTTTATCAAACAGTACAAAATTTTGGATCATATTGAGATCTTACTTGATATTCATCTACTTTTGTTGATATTTTGTTCTTACATGTGTTTTTATGTCTTTGAAATTTTCTCAAAGGTCTCATCAAAAGCTTCATTGTTTTTGCAGAATTTCTATCATTGATAGGGTTTCCCAATGTTAATACAATATTATTTGTACCCATGAACATATGAAAGATAACAGTGTGGCAAACTATGATTCCAATGAAGCCACCATAAACATTTAGATGGAGTCATGGAGAGGGCTATGTTGGAGACCCTATAGCGCGCAACTGGATTGTCAGCCTCAAAGTATGGTCACATGTTATGTTTCTGATGGTTACTGAGCTTTAATTTGGCACAATCCATTAGTCTGGTCAATTTTCACCTAGTGGTTAGGTCCTTAATAGTGCTTTGATCAGCTGCAAACAATCTGGACCCTCATTTTATAGAGATCCATCGTTTATAGCTCATCCGTGCAGTAACTTCCAAGTCTCTAAGCATGTCTCTTATCACTTGTTTGCAGTTCCACTAAAAACACAACTTTCCTACTCTTTCCCTTGGACAATGGGAGTTCAACACACATGTACAATACCATGGGCAGCATAATAAACGTTTCTGTATTGTACATGCTTAGAGACTTGGAAGTTACTGCACGGATGAGCTAAAAACACAACTTTCCTACTCTTTCCCTTGGACAATGGGAGTTCAACACACGTGTACAATACCATGGGCAGCATAATAAACGTTTCTGTATTGCATTTAATCAAATCCATCTACGGACATCAAAGCAAAATGAAATCTTAAATCGAAAAGGAAACCGACTTACTGCTGAGGCCGATGCCCGCCGGAGGAGTACCCATCTGTCGACGTGCCATAAACCAACCCCCCAAACTTTACTGCCGAAATTGCCAGCCTCAAAAAGCCGGAATCACTTCCGAAAGAATCCACATCAATCAAGTCAAAGAAATCTCCCTCCAAGTACCTCTCCGCAAGAAGCCTGATGGCATCCGAATGCGTCACTATCCATCGCGGCGTCCCACACTGCGAAACCCTAGCAAAACCTGACAGATTCCATGAGATGGTGCCCCCGTACTCCTCATTGGCATCGTTAGCCCAGACGAAGTCTGCGTCGGCCTGGCAAAGGTAGCGAAGGGAGCGGACGCCGCAGCCGCACATCGCATCGAGGACACGGAGGCTTTGATTGGAGCGCTTGTGAAGGGCGGCAGAGAGGACCGCAAGGTCGCGGCCTAAGGCACTTTCAGGCCGGAAGAAGGAGTCGCCAGTACGGAATTGGAGGCCTCTTTCGGCAACGGTGGGATCATTGCCGGTGATGTTACAGCGAATGTAGGAGGGAAGACAGCGAAAGAGAGACGGGGTTTTGCTTCTAGAGTAAGGAATTGAGGGAGAGAAAGGGAGGGAAGAGACGGGCTTCGCGAGATGGAATTGCATTTGTAAATTGAGAAAGAGTGTGGTAGAGCTTTATTTTATCATCCCTCTGTCTTTCCCTTTCCATGGGTTTTCGCGGGAATGAATGGGCGAAAACTGCGGATTAACAGCAAACGAATGCTGAAGTGTGCGTGATCGCGTCCGTTCGTTTGTTTGGACGATGATCTGGAAAAAAAAAATCACGAAACGGAATAATTTGACGGTGAAATCGTTTACTGTATTCTTCCAAGCATTCGTAGGAAGTTAAAACAAGCCCCTTATCAGTTTTAGACCCATCTAAGCTGACTATCATACTGGCCGCACATTTCTAAAAATTATAAACAAGTGTTTAAACTTCAAAACTCAATTCAATCCGTTTGCTTAAGTATTAAAATATTATAAAACTACTTACAATCAATATTTTAAGTGGGATGAAAACTTTAGAACTTATGGGATTTTACTTAAAAGTACATGAATCCATTTAACAATGAAAATTATAATGGATACGTATTTACTCTTAAATGATTCAATTTTGTGGCCCAAATGAATCTTCATTAAGATTTTCTCAATTTTAGCCAAAAGGATAACCATAAGAATAATAATTAGCACAGGTTTACATCTTCTCAATTTTAGCCAAAAGGATAACCATAAGAATAATAATTAGCTCAGGTTTACATCATGCTCATGCCATATTCGAGCCAGGAATCAGGTGGGGCTGAACACCAAGATGCCGTGAAGCACAGCTTCAGGTCAGCTGTCAGCATGTGCTTGTGAATTGAACACTCGGTGCTGTGGCTGCACTGTTTCCTCCCATGGATGAGCTATGCTCAATTTCAGCCAGGCGAGCAGGGCTACACGCTTGATATCATGGCTCAGGTTCCCACACTGTTACTGTTGATAGGGCAGACTTCTTCGCATCACAAGAATTATGCACTGATGGAATCCAGTTGCAGACGTTCAGCTATAAGAAGATACGAAAGGGGAGAACAGAGCAAGGGAAACTGGCTCGCCACAGATTACTGAAAGAAGAAGGATACAAGAATGATATCCTAATGTTGTTTCTAAAACAAGAAAAGTAAAACATCAAGATATTTCTAAACCATAAACAACACAAAGTGGAGAGAGGGTTAGGCGAATAAAAATTGCATTTCCTCGGCCTCAAATTTGTATTACAAGAAAAAAAACATCACACTATTGCACAAATTGGAGATGAATCCCACAAACATTCTCATCTCAATCCATTTACTGCAAGCATCCTTTAAGTTGCTTCTTGCGGATCCATCTGGCAGAAATTTAAGCAGCAGCATTTTGAACCTATTGAAGACCTATCATTCGACCTTTGCTACTCCCCCAGGAATGCTACTTTCTGCAACAGTCTCCCTTACAAATCTGAGCAATGAACATTGAGTCAAAGAAAATGGTGTTAGCAGCCTGCAACATTTTTTCTTCCCCGGAAGGTTAGGAAAACTGCAGAAGCTTGAACCCTAAACCACATAAACACAACTTCTGGCATCTAACAACTGAGCCATGCAACTAGGACCTGCCAACACTAATGTTGTGTTTAGCAGCAAGGGCATTTTGATCCAAGATGTTATTACGTAGAAAAACACTTCATATACAAGTGATGCGAAGTGTAACTAGCATCCTCTTTATCGCTAGTTAACAATATATCACTGCCTTTGGTTGCAATAAAATATTTTTATTACCAACAATTACAGATGTTATTGCCTAACTTTGTTGCTAATAGAGATAAATTATAAAAAAATGAGGTAATTGTTTAAATTTGTAATGTAATTAAGGAAAAATCAAGATAATATAAACACATCTTTATAACCAAAAATGTCATATTTGATTGTCATGGCATATCAATTAGCAGAAATATATATATATGTGTGTGTGTGGAGGAATGCTCTCCTACAAACCAGAGCGTAACAAACACTTATGTGCTCTAATGCTTGAAACTGTAGGATTTCCTGTAGGATTTCACACCCATGATCAAAGCCATTAGTTTGAAACTCCTAGTTGCAGTAGAACTCCATTTTAAAGCTTCTTCCTATAGAAGGATTAAACAGCTTTAATAGAGTAGAAATAATTTGGCATTAAGAGAACCGATTTTTGCACTTGTCACATCCTCCCATTCCATTCTTAACACTTCCAAAAAAATTAGCATATGCATTGACAACCCATATGAAAAAAAAAAAAATACTTTATTTTATTTCATCCTTTCATCTCACTTTATGTATTCATATGTGACTAAGTGCCTGTTCGGCATGGCGTTTTGGGAGTGTAAATGCGCTTTTTGCAGCCAAAACGCGATTCTACAGTGTTTGGCTGAAATATGAAAACGCGCTTTTCAAACCGTAAAAGCCGGAATATGGCTTTTACACGGAAGCTCGGATTTGGAGCTTTTCCAAAAGCTCTACGTGCAAACGCGCTTCCTGTAAGCGCTTAAAAAACACTGCCAGGCCAAACAGGCCCTAAGCCATGAGAAAAAATTGCTTTACAAGCATCCAAAGATTACAAGCCCATGAAAAAAAGAAAAAAAAAACCTTGAACATTGTTATGTAAGCAAGTAAATCAATCTATTAATTGTAAGTGGGGTGTATCATTTCAATTGAATAATATGAATATTTTTGCTAATTTAGTTAACTATAAAATATACAAATATTTTGAATAATATATAATATAAATTAAATCACTTATATTTTTCAAAGTGGCTTTTTTCATCTTTATTCGTTTACACTTAATTCACATGCACTTGATTTTTGCATATGAACAAACCACAAGCATAAGAATTTTAATATTTTTCTGTGATTGAGCTTATTCATGAATGAATCATAGCCCAAATAATTCACATGCGACGAAAACACCCTCATAGTTAATAAATGGGGCCCATCTATCTAACATAAAGGATTGTGTACTATGCAATATGCATAACATACTAATTATTTTGTGCACAAATAAAATAATTAAGTAGGATAGAAGAATTATTTGAATATTTCATATATGATAATTATAATCAATAGTTAGAAGAAAATTTATACTTATGTATGTGAGCCCAAGCAATCTCGAATAGATTAATTGTGTATAATTTGAATATTTAAAACTATTATACAAAATTAGCACACATCAATAGAAATGTTGTGGCTGACCTATAATTAATGGATTGATGTACTTTTTAGAATAATTTTCAAAAAGAGAAAAAAAAGTTTTTTTTTATTTCTTTATTATGGGGGCTTATGTATGAAAATATGTAAAGTGATTTTTTCTTTGGAATAGCAGGATGTGGCTAGTGCTTTCCACTCTATTAATGTTGTTTAATCCTTCTACAGGAAGAGACTTTAAAATGGAATTCTACTCTAACTAGGAGTTTCAAACTAATGGCTTTAATCATGCGTATGAAATCCTATGGCTTTAAGCATTAGAGTGCATAAGTGTTTGTTACGCTCTAGATCGCAGGAGAGCATTCCTCTATATATATGAAAACTGTATTGCGATTTTAAGAGGAAGCATTGTAGAAATATGTTACATTTTAGATTATTATATAATTCAAACCATATTTCAAATTAAAACATAATCATAAACTAATGCTTTACAAGTAAATAATTATTCATGAGTAATATTAATGTATCCGTAGTTAACAATTTCATTAATCAAAATTTTATTGTTTAAGAAACCAGCAGCTTGTCAGGATCTTCGTGATTGGAGGATTTGTCTTAAATTAACCTTCACAAGTAAGCATGGAGATTTTCCTCAAACTACCCTTACTTATGCAACCAAGAATGGAGACACATGAGAGAGAGACAGAGCACATGATACTAATACATAGAGGTTCTGTAGAACTATTGATGATAAGAAGCAGCAAAATACCTTGCTAGTTTGTCTTGAGATGACTGCAAAACATAAATCGCAAGAATAAATGACAACAAGAGTCCTGCTTTCCAAAAGCACAAAGCAACACAAGGGAAAAAAAAATTAAAGGTGAGACATTAATGATACATTGTTAACAACATTATTAAATTGAAAAGCAGGAAACACTTCTAAAAACCATTACATGAATATTCCAAACCAGACCTTAGGTGATCTGCCTAACCCGAACATACTGCCTCAAGTAACCTATTAGAGCCAATTACAGCTGCCCTAATGAGCTGAAACAGCCCATTTTTATAAAAGGGTCCATTAAAACCAGGTATGTGCAAGTACTGTGCTTTTGCGATTTTGAACCACAAATGAAAAAAGGGGCCTTAAAGGCTTGGTCTATTAAAAATAACCATGATGACGAAAAGGAAAATCTCAGTTAGCATACTAAAAACAACCATGAATGATAATAATGCCTTTTACCTGATCCAAATAAGACATATAACCCACTAGCAACATCTATTTCTGATTGTTCCTCCCTGTTGGGGGAAAAATACAAAATCATCAATTGCAGTGAAATCATGTCCAAAAAACATAAAACTTATACACAGGTGTTCAATACATTGTTCATGCATACATGACCAAGGGAATGGGGTTGAGGTTTGCTAACACAACCTAGCTATGCATTACCACCTCCCACAAACAGAGGCAGGCACAAGTAGTATGACACCATTAATTACCATAATATTTTACAGAAATATGGTAGAATTTGAGAGAGATAGAGAGCGATTCCAAAAAGCAAAAAGACTCAAGACTGACTATATAATTTCCCTTTTTGATGATGGCAGTGATTACATCAACTAGAACAATCAACTCTGTCAATGTTTATTTTAGTAAATCATTGTCTAGGTTTCCTGCACCCACATTTGCCAGCTACATTCTCATAAAAGTATAACAGCATAAGGTAGATTTACTATCACAACAGAAATATATGATGGCACAAGTAATCTTTTCATTACAATTTATTTCAAAACAGCTGTAACTTTCCATTGTGTTAAATATGATTGCAGTCACAGTTAGACAAACCATGTATATCTGACAAGCACGTGCTTTGGCCAATATTCTGGATCCCAGAATTTCTTACGTATGTCTTGATGAATTTCAACATCTGCTCAGAACATCAATAACAACAATGAATCATAAAGCAGCAGAGACTTCAGAACAGAAAAGGATATTTTGCTAAGCAGGAAAACCAAGTCTAAGAGCATGGATTTCACTGATGTTAGATGCATCAAGACTGGAAACCAGGGAGTGCTTTTTAGGGAAAATGAGATAATGAGAGGCCAATGAGTTGCTTTCTTAATGCATTAAGCAACAAACATCCCTAACGTTGACAGCATAAAACTGGTAGACAAAAGGAAAAGAAAAGAAAAATCTGTTGCAACTGACGCCTAGTTTAGGGCTACAAAATATAGTTGCATGTTTCATCAAGGTGGAAGCAAAGAACCACCAGATCTAGGTGCAAGGGCAAAGATGCTTAATAATCAAAACATTAGAAAATACAAATTACTGGAAAGTAGGAGTTTTAAGCAAGACCTCAAATTACAATTTAAGTGGGAGCAGCAACAACCTCAAAGTGCAATTTAAGTGGGAGCGGCAACAAGTTAGAAGTATCCAGAAATTATTCTTCTAAGTTGTCAGGAAACATAAATATTAGTTGCATGCCCCAATCTCAATCAATAGAATTGCACTGATCTCAAAAAACTATTAAGGTTAGAAAGTAATCTCTGTTCACAGTTAGTTTGAAAAAAAAAAATGAAAAGAAAAAGGAGATGACCCAAGATGGACAAACCTGACAGTTTTTGAAATGAATGTTGTATGATCTTAGATGAAAATAAGATACCTAAAGTAGACGATAAAATAGTTAAACTATTATATCTATCCCAGAAAAAGGTGCCTAACTGATATATGAATGATCAACCAACCAATAAAAAACAGTTAGCTTTAATGATGATTTAAAAAATGAGGTAAAGAGGTTGTTTAACACCTTCATCTAAATTCTAGTGATAATTAGAAGTGAAGGAGAGTGATAGGGCATACAGTGATGAGGCATGTCAATTACTTTAGCTGTGACGCCATACAAATCATTTCCCGAGTATCTCTGCAGCACATCCAATCACATAGAATTCAGTCTTCCATCCAATTTTCAAACAAACATACATTGACAGTAATATACTTAAAGGCACACCTAAACTTTCCTATCTACCAAAAACTCCAAAAGCACTACTAATTGGAAAAATAATTTAGAAACTTAAAAAAGATGCAATCATACCAGATGAACATCAATCATTGGGACTTCTGAACTCTTGCGATTTACAACAAGAAGCCATGGAATGAGAAATTTTTCCCTTCCAACTTGAAATGATCTGCACATGACATTTTTTTATGAAAAATTGATACACAAGAAAATTTTAAATGGTTAAAATGAAAAGTAAGATGTAATGGCACCGGTAGAGCCTGGAAGCCAACGAAAAACTGCAAAAAACATAGAAAAATAAAAAGGAACAAATACTACTTCTGCATCAGCTAGTTAAAATCAAGTCCATCAGTTCTTCTAAAAGCACCCATAAATATTACCACAATTATTTGTTAAAAAATATAAGTTAGGCATCTAACCAGTCTCTCATGCTTAAAGAACCTGCTACTCATTTATGTTCAACAATAGTTTTCGAGTGAGAAATAGATCCATGCTCAGCGAGTTATCACCTGGTTTCCTATTCCCAATATCATGCATGACAACGTAAATTTCAGAAACTCGCACACAATGAATCCACAAATATGGAAAATAAGTAGAGAGCTTGGTTCATACTTAACGTATTGAGCTCAAGCCTGAACATAATTAATTAACGATTTTTAACATATTTAAAAATTTTAATATAATTAAATTTGTAATGGAGGAAGAAGTGATGGGTCAACCAAGCCCTCCACTTTGATTTCTAATCCTCAACCCAGCCCAAACCAAATTAGATGGGTTCTGGTTAAACCTGCCATGAACTGCAGTCCGAATTTTGATTGGATACTGCTCTATCTTGAACTTAACACCGCTCTATCTTGAACCTAACACCGGTAGACTTTGGCCATACTGTCAGAGATTACAATACAAGTGGATAGAGAAATTCGGAGTCTAATAAAGATCATGATGATTGGCAAATGGCAAAAACTGTGACTCTCCTAAACACAGCCAAATTTGCTATAAAGTTCACATTGATTCTAATGATTATCGAGGGAGATTCAGTGAGTGCTATGGTTGATGCAGATGCATTCCATGGGAAGGTGGTTAACAATTAACATTATTGAAGAGGCCAGTGAACTAAAAGACACTGTGGTCCTTCACAGGACATAGCATTCTGTCTCTCAAAGCCCCATTTACACTGTTTACTCTGTTATTCATTCTTCTCTTCCTAAATAACCTTCCACAGAGTAATGTATGGAAACCAACAATCATATGCTTGACATCAAAGATGGACAAACCAATATTTGAGGCAGATTTGAAAAATACAAAGTTCGGCAGCCTTATCCAAAAAGAAAATACATGTGGGACCCTGATGCCATTATGCAATGGCAACAACGCTGGCCATTATGATCACCATTTTGCTAGTTAGATTTTGATAAGGCTTCAGTAGCCTGACTCAAATTGATTTCTTTATTTTAGGTTAGTTTTTGACTGTCTGATGGCTCATATGTGGGGTTTGTAGTATGCCCGTCTTTTCTGTCCCAAATTTTCAGAAAATGCAAGTCCAAATGCCAGAACACAATAAGCAGTAACAACACACAATCATAAGAATAAGATAGTCAGGGTGCACCAGTCACTCTTAACTTCTTCCAGATACACCCACTGGCTGGCCCACCAAACTGACAGACCGGATCCACGAGTGACTGTTGCCAGAAGTGCACTTGAAATTGCGGAAGAACTAATGAGGACACTTCATGGCAGAATGCATAAGAAAGGAAAAGCAAAATGAATCCTACAAAATCAATCAACTAAGCCACCGAGAATTCGCCTTACATTTTGTATGGATCAGCGCCGGTGTAGCCAGTAGGCTTAGGTATCGGAATTGAAACCTGCATACAACTTAATTAAGTAAAACTACGATTTGCACGGAAACGTAGAGCAGATGTTAGCAAAAGCAACACATGCCTCGCGATTTACGGCGAAGATTGGGCAGTGGCGGCCGATGACATCCTGCCAGACCGTCCTTGACTGAAATTGAACAAATTCGAAAATGAATTTTCAGAAGAAAAGAAGCAGAATAAAAGCAAGAAAGGATTGGAGATTAGGGTTTTTACCGAATGGTATTGACCCATCTTGCTCATGGGGACAATCTCTCCGGGCTTGTAAGAGAGAGATATCCATGGAAACGATGATAGAAAGAAGAACAAAAAGATAAGATCTCTGCAAGACGACGCCATAGCCATCGCCGGAGAGAAGAAGCTCTACTGACTCTAAAATCTCTGCGGCAGTCTGCAGAGAAAGCTACATTAGCAGCCCCGCGGGCTCAATGGGTAACATCCAACCGTCCGTTGATCTTTTAATTTCAGAAAATCTCAAATTTTGGTTTCTAAGCGGGTCAGATGAATTTCTATGGACTTGATTTGTTATCCAATTAAAAATTATGGTGTGGGCTATATCTTAAAAGTAAAGATTTTAACTTTATTTTGATATCCCACTGGAGTTATAATTTATTTATTTTTTTAATCTTCTCTTCAATGTATAGTATTTGAGACGTAAGGAAATGTATGGTATATTTTGTTTATTGGGTCCGGCTGAGTAGTTAAAAAGGCCTAGAAAAGAAATGGAAAAAAAATTAGAATAAAGAAATAAATAAGGGAAAATGATGTAATAAAATAGAAGTAATGATTGAAAATTAAGTAAATAAACATAGAATAAATGATCATTTTTAAATGATAGGATGGAGGATAAGGATTAAAATATAGATGTAATAAAAAAAATTAGAATTATTACATAGTTCAAAAAGAATGCAACTGGTGATTTACTTTCCGATTTTTTATTTTATATTCACCAAATATGAAATATATTACCATCCAAAGTTGGATAAGTCAACTTTTTTATTGTAAGATTATTGTTCTTGATATTCAAGTCTTTGTAATTGTAAGATTCTTATTCCCAAGGAAGACCGTCCAATAATACATTAATTCCGAAGGAAGATCACAATAATACATTGTGTAGCTCTTACCTTTTCACCTATGACAAACCAGAAAAAAAAAGGTTTAGCGAAAAACGTCAACTTGTCCAAAAGACGTGCTTGAAATTTTGCTTGGTGGGCTACTTATTCAGAAGTAAAATATGGACTGCCAAGTA
>JAYJMB010018355.1:0-43221 GCA_036873735.1 Pouteria campechiana
AAGCATATCTATGATCAATGTGAATGGCCTAAGATAGTTATTATGTGTAGTGTAATGTGTGTGAAACATTAGCTTGAGTTTTGGATGTAACTTGGAATAAAAATAGCATATGTAGTTACTTATTACAGAATATTAAGTTAAAATGAATTGAATAGGTGATTTTTGGCAATTGACCTCAAATGAGATGGAAAATAACATGAACATATTTTTTCAGGTATGTGACATATGGGAAGTGATTATTGGGAGATTTGAAGTGTTTTATGTAAAATGGGGACTATGGTGATTTTTCATAATGGTAAAAGCTGAATTTGGAGAAAGGATTCATTGTGATTAAATTTGACATAGATAATGGATTAATTTGAAGAGTGTTCAACATGAATTTTGAGTTCATGAAATTATATATTCAATGGAAGAAAAACCAATATTGATGTCGTATAAGGAAGTTATGACTAATACATTAAAGTTGTTTCAAATGACAAAAAAATAATAAGATAAATGTTATGGGTCAAATTTATGGAACTTTTTGACATGTTTTTAGGCTTATTTGGAAAATATTGTTAACATAACACTTGTAGCCCTTGGAGTTATATTTTCAGTACCTCAAAAATTAGGTCATTTGGACACTAATTTTAAATGTTATACTAAAATTACTAACTATACATTGGGGTAATAAGTTAATGTCACGACACAGGAATTCAATGTTGCGACACCTGTGTTGCAACACAAGTTTTTTATGTCATGACATTGGGCATTTAGCAAAGTTTGTGTCGTAACACAGGTTTTCTATATCATGACATAGGCCCGATGGTGAGCTGGGGTACCAAAAAAATGTGATGTTTTAAAGCTTAAAACCCATTTTAATTTCATTATCACCATTCCGTTTCATCCTCTAATGCCATTCTCATGTTCCTAAAACCCATTTAGTCAATTTTGTTGCTTAATTAGTTAGGAAACAACTTGATTTAGATGGGTAATCCAGTTGGCATGTTTTTCAACTTGGGTTTCAATGTTTACACGATGGGTAGTGGATGAAAATGTGATTTTCTTCAAATGGAAGATGCCAATGGGAGCATGGAGCTTGGATCTTCATCTATGGGTGTTAGCCATGCTTAATTCATAGTGCAAGTTTGTTTTCCCCATCCGAATGTGGATTTAAGCTAAACTAGGGTTTTGTAAATTTCTTGAATTTTGGTGAAAAATGATGAATTTGGTATAGAAATCATGGGAGAAATGGTTTTATGAGTTGATTATCATGAATCGAGAATGATTTAGCTATGAAAATCATGATTTTTGGCTTGTTAGGGTTTTATGAATACTAACTTTTGGAGAATTTCATGAACTATATGAAATTAACATGGGGAAATTCATTAATATTGAAATAATGATGTTTTGAGGCTTTTTTAGGTCAATTTAGCCTCGTGGAAATAAAATTTGTGTCATGCCCTAAGTCAGGGTTAAAGAAGATTTATGTGTTTGGGGCATGTTAGTCATAAATTGATCGTATTAAACACTTAATTAGATTGTTATGAAAGTCAATTACCTACCAGTTATATTGTATGATGATTATATATGATTAAGAGTAAGATTCTTTAAGAAACTTTGTTGAATATGTTAAAATTTGACTATTCTTATATAATATGGATATGAATAAACTATATGGCTTTGTTGTGGTAAGAAAGGTTAGAGTGTTTATGCTAAACAATGATGAGTATGAAATTATGCACTTGAGAAATATATAGGTTTAGCCATAAATCATATTCATTGGTCTGGAAGAAATTAGTTTGAGCTATGTTTGTAATGAATGAGATTTTACCCTATACAGGATGAAAAGGGGTAGAGTTAGAGGAATGGTTGGGAGCTAACAATTTGAGGTAAGTAGGCCCCCTTCTTTGATTAATATGGGGATGAATATCCCATTTATTTATTTTTGGGCATGTGTGTTTTGGATATGGATAATGGATATCCCATTTTTGATTAAGATTTATGTTATTTGGTTGTGACAGATAGTGAGTATCCCTTATATTGAAATTATCAATGTTTTGAGTATGACATGAATATGGGGTTATGATATATCCCACTATACATGTCATTATTCTTGTTTATGGATGTTTGTTGAAAGGGATGAATTATTCCATTGAAATATGTGTAAATTGTGAAATTTGATAATTGTGATAATGAAGATGGAATGTTTGAGATATAGCAATATCGAGCATGAACCGAATCTGTTTTGGAAATGAATATAATGTATCTTGATTATTGACTATATTTTGTTATTACATGCCTAATTACTGAGTTGCCCGGACTCTTACCTTTTTGTTTAAAATTTTTAGTTGATAAGTTAGATGAAGATTCCTAACCAAGGTTTGGGCTTGGAGAGCCAATATTGAAGACCATATTATTATAATAGAATAATTTGTATTGAAAATTCATATGTTATTGTATATCTATATTCAAAGATCTCAATTGATTTATAATTATGTTAAATTATCCCTGATATATATTGTAATGGAATGGGATGTCATAATAGTATAAAAATGTGCATATTATGTATCTTGGAATAAGTTAGGTTATTGCCATCATGGTGTGGTACAAATTCTGGGCTATGGGAATGTGGGGATGTGTGTTTTAAAATTTTTTCATTGGTTCATTTGAAGTCAATGTATAGTATAATTATACAGGTTTGAATGGATGAAATTCAGAGAAGGCTTTGCCAAATTTTGGGCAGAGCACCCCACCCTAAAAGTGGGCAATTTAAGGTGAAATACAGTGTAAAATGATAAGTCGCACCTTAGAAGGTGGGGCGTGACAATATTGTATTATTATGAAACTCAAAATGAAATGGATTTGAGTATGATATTTGAGAATCGATATGAAAATGCTAGAATGATAAGGCTATAATGCGATAATGATGTCTGCATGAAAAAGAAATGTTGATTTTGGGGATGTGCACCTTTGTATATTGGTGTCTGAGGTTGGATTATAAGAGCATGTATATCTTGAATATGTGGATTGTATGGTATCTTCATGAGTTTTCACTTTTCCTGGAATTGCATACTCATGGATTGCTAATGATGTATGTGGTTTGCTCATGGTTTATGTGAAATGAGTTAAGTATGATTTGTGCATGGTCTATGTGGAATGAATATGAGAGTGCTTTGATAGTATAAATATGATGTCAATAAGCAATGCTATAGGTGGCATGAATGTACCAATGTGCATCACGATGAGATTAGGAATGATAAAGCCTTAACTCTAAGGCTGGTTATAAGAGTAACATGATAAGAATATATATGCCATGAGAATGATATGCCCAAGAATATGCCCAAAAAGCCCACCCAATCTAAAATTAAACAATAAGACATCCTGATGATATGAAAAGTGAGATCCCTAGGAATAATGTAAAATATGAGAAGAGTTGTATAAGGCATGAACTTATAATGAATAATATAGTAAGGCTTTGTAATTATTAACATGAACTTATAATGAATAACATAGTAAGGCTTTGTGATTATTATCTTTGATTCCCTCAGTAAATGTGAATGATGAACCTGGTATTCCTGTGCTGCAATGAAGGTAGGGTACCATAGGAAGCACATTGTTGCTATCATGGATCCGACAACATTAGTAGTCGGGGTTACAAGGGTAATCCAATTGGTAATTATAGTTGGTAAATTGTAGAAAATGGCAAACATGTATATATGTAAATAATGAAAGCTATCAGAAGGATAACTTGAAAAATAATAATAAGATGTGACCGTGGATCCTTGGAAAGAAGGCAGGACATGAAGATACCTGTCATAGTCATGATGAGAATGATATGCCTTGCTAATAAGGTGGGTTATGAAACTTAGCTTATGGGCATGGGCAAGAACATCCTGGTGTGGGATGGTGTGAATATGGGCAGATACATTTTGGTGTAGGGATGGTATGGGCATGGATAGGAACATCCTAGTGTAAGGATGGGAGGCTAAGTACGAGTCTGAATTAAAAGTATAGGAATATTATTAATAGACCTGGAAAATTGCACCTTGAATGTAATGATGTGAGATGGTTTGTGAAGTGTGTTATAATAATGTCTCTTAGGAGTATGTAGCCTAGATTGATAACTCATATATAATGTCTACCTATGGATAATGTTGTGACATACAACTGATGCCATCATTATGATGAAAGATGAGCCGGGAAAACAGCTTGTGAAGATGCGTGTTCTTTTAGATTTGAATATCATGATTATGTAAGGCTATGCATTGGTGAGTAAGTTTACATCCATAATGATTGTAAGGAGACAATGTTGTATTCACTTAATGGTTGATCATAGAATGTTTTGATTGTGTAATTGAGCATCCACTTGAGAATTATACTATGGAAATGTAGAAAAGAGAAATGGTATGTTAAGCTTAATTGAAATTATGGAGTGCTTGTATGGTTCCTTAAGTCATTCAATTTTGGAATTGGTATCTTTAATAGATCTTAAGATAGGGGTAATGGTGGAAGGATGTGGAAGGATTTACCACACCTACTATGTTGTTGATTTGATTGTATTGGCACTACTATTAGTAAAAGTATACAACTCTTGAATGATGAGGATCTATGATAAAAAAGGCACAACTTGCAATGTGTATCATGAGGATATGCATCCGCAAGGTGAGAAATAGTTTGAATGAGTACATTAATAGTTTAAGAACAATGCTTAAGTTTTGAGACTGAAATTTTTTGCAAGGGGGGTGATTTGTAACACCCGGGGTGTAGAAAAACGGGGGTAACTTTTTTATCGTAGTGATGAATTAAGATGAGGAAACAATTTGTTATGACATGACATGAATCAAAAGTATAAGTTACACTTATATGTGAATGGTTATGTGATTTGGTTAATAGTTATCTAAGGGATATTATGATGCAATTAATAGTATTATAAGGAACATTTTGCTCCATTACGTATAAAAATGAATGGCTAAAACTTTTAAAACAAGTTGTTATATAATAAGAATGATTAAGAGCCCATGTATTGGACATGATCTAGATTTATTTGAGGAAACATTTTGAGTATTTTAATGATGTATAAAAGGGGACTAAGCTTGTATTTTAATGATATAATTATGTGGAAAATATCATGGTTAAAAGGTTAAATATATGAGAGTGAAAAAGGATATGAGTTTAAGTGGAGAAAAATCAAGAAAATGGGGGTGGCAAATCTAGTGTCGCAGCCCCCAAATCCGACGTTGCGATGCTAGTTGATGAAGAAGGTCAGCGTGGTGTCCAGCAAATTGGGTGCCATGGCACCCAAATCCGACGCCATGGCATCGGCCAACATTATAAGTCAGTGACTTGACGTTTTTCGGCCAAGCGATCTATTCTTTCACCCCCCCCGCCTCTTCCATTTTTCTTCTCTTCCCAAGCCCAAAATGCCCATGCCTATATGCCCCATTTGGTTAACTTTGGCAAGGGAAACTCTTAGTTACATGTTTAATCCATCACCTACGCTCTCAAAACTCAAATTACAACTTGTTTGAATGGTGAAAGATGTAAATTTGATGTTTCTAAGATTCATGGTGGGTTCGTACAAAGTTGGGGTCAGATTCTTGATCAAGGCAAGAAGTCATGCTCAAATTTAAAGGCAAGCCCCCTTTTCCCCATTGAATTTTGTCAATTTTTGGCTTGATAGGGTTTCACATAAAGTAGTTTTTGGAGGAAAATGATGGGGGTTGATTGCTTTATCATGGAGGTGTAAGAGATGATTTGGGCATGAGAGAATTGAGTTGTGTTGATGTTTATGAAGAACAGTATAACCTAAATGAACTACTGAAAAGGGGTTTAGTGAGTAGGGTGTCTAAACAATGAATTAAGTGGGCTAATGGCTTAATTAGTTTGTTTTATGGTTGATTATAGATGTATCAAGATATATGATGAGTGCGCATTGTTGGAGCTAAAATTCCTATAAACCATGGTTTTGTATTGTGATGATTTAAGAATGGCATATAAAATGTTCGCTTAAATGCCCCACTGAAACATGAATTCTAGGTGAGTATCACCTGAAAACCTTATTGAAGCGAATGAGAAATTAGTTTATTTTAGGACATAATTAATGTATTAACAAAGCTGTTTGATGTGAATTGTTACTAAATATGGATGAGATGTTGTGGAAAATTGGAAAATGCATAACACCTACTGTAGCACATTGGACTTAAATGGTTAAGAATGATGGTCATGAGATGTTTGAGAAGGTCCTTTAGTGGAAACAAGGTATGGATGCATGATTCCATAGCAACCCTTAAACCTCTGTTAAGTAACATAAGGATAGAGTATCGAACGCATGTGATGCACGATAAAGAAAGATCAAAGTTAGGCTACAATAGATATGGAATCTATATATTGAGTTTAATGAATTTAATGGCATGATTAATGTTGCCTTTGTATGTAACATATATATAACTTGAAGTTATAATGTATGTTCTATACGTAGGATCATCTGAGAATGAATATGAAGCTATAGAGCTTAAGGAGTTATGGAACTTGAAGTATTATGAGGTAAGTAGGCTTCTTTTCAAGATAAATGTATTACTGTATGGGGATAGCAGATATCCCATGTGTCGCACGGGCATGTATGAATTGAATGGGGATAGTGGATATCCCATTTGTTGTATATAAGTGTGTTTGATTATGAGATATACTCTGTGCTATGTATATGTCTATTTGTATGAAATTATTATTTGATGTAAATGGATGATATGTGTATGGATGACGATTGTAAATATCCCAAGTGTATGTTGTCTACTGTATTATGCAATTATATGTATTGATGGAATGAGAAATATTCTATAATGATATATGGTAATGGAGTTACGATTAATATGACAATTGTATGGATTGTTCTATACCAGTATGACATAGTTTTAATATATGTTGTTATAGAATGACACAATTAAGATATCAATTGTCGATATGGCACTATTATGGTCTAAGATGTCAGAGTGATCTAAAAAGAGATATAAATTATATTCAATTTATGATATATAATATGATAGAATGGTGAAAATAGTACATTAGAATGACGAGGATATGAGCCTCATGAGTAGAGTCTTAAGATGGCATTATACATATTGCTATTTTACTATTATTTTCTATTTACTCTACTTACTGAGTTTGCCCTTTCGATCTTAAGACAATATTAGTCTTATTATGATAAATCGGGATGTGTATTTAAAAGATTTAAAATGTTGTAGCATGAAATGTTTTAGCATGTCATAATGATATTGTGGATGGATGTAAAATATTCTAGTTTTGTTTATTGCAATCATGGGGCAACTCCGATTCTTGGCAGATGTGAGTAAGTTGGGCAAGGTTAATGGTTTATATTGTTGTTTTATAGTTCTTAAATTCCAGTTCTATATATGATAAATAATTGCATACGTATATAGCCTCATATATCAGGCTAGGTTCTGTCAGATTTTTGGCAGAATAGCTCCCTTAGAAATAGGAAAATTATAGGGTAATGGTGAAATGCATAGGCCCTTAGGCGGGGTGTGACACAAAAGCACCTGGATTGTTCCTTTAATTAGAAATCCTAGCCTCAAGTACTTGCAGAAAACATCTCAATTAATGCAAAATTTACAAATTGAATTGGAGAAACACTTACCATGATGATCTTGAGACTCACTTTCTTCCTTTTATTGCAATAAGGAACTTTTAGGAAAAATTTTCCAGATCTTTCTTGTCTTTTTGCACTTAATAAGATGAGTTTCTTTTGTATGATGCAAGCTACATGCTCACATGAAAATTTTTCCTCTAGAATTCATCAAAAATGGGGCGTAAAGAGGTGGGTGCAAGGGCTACGGCATGGCGAGAGAGCTGGGAATGAATTTGAGGATGGAGCTGTAGCTGGTGCAGTATAAAACACCTACTCCCCTTCAGTGCTCTCGTGGCGAATGGCAAGCCATGCACATGCAACCCCTCTACAACACATTTTAGCAGCTGCTTTGTAATACTTTATGCTATTAGTCCCATGTAATAGATAGCTTAAGAGGAGAGGGGTAATTTAAGCATAAAAAAATTATGGCCAAATAAAAATTAATGAGATAAGCAGAAGTTGTGATGCAACACGTATGTGATTTTCATATCTTGTTCGTTTGGTCATAGTGACTGCTTCACTTCTAAATTCAGCTTCTCTTAGCCATGCTTATTCTAGGTAGGTAATTGTGTGTGTAGTGATATGTGAACTATGATGATTAGACAGTTATATGTAAGACAAAGAATCAGACAAACAAAACATACAATAATTTTTGTAGTGGTTCGAGAACCTAGTGTTCCCAACACTCTTCTAGATTCCAGCTCCAAGGAGCATAAACATAGTACTCCCAACACTCTTCTAGTTTCACGAGTTTACTAGGAAATTCACTGGTTTTGAAGATCACCAGCAAACTTGTTAATTTTTCCAAAGCTCACCAACAACTCATACAATGTGGTTTTATTGAGCTCACCAAAAACTCACATAGCTGATTAACAACACTCATTTTACATATTTCATTGCCCCTTTTACTAGGCTGATTTGTACATAGTTTGAGAACATATAAAATGATAACTCATTGAAGCACATTAGTTATCAATACTCTAGATGTATGATTAAAATAGAATTTTTAGGCTCATTGTCTATTAGCATGGTGGAGATTAATTATCTAGAAGGAAGCACAGTCTGATTGAGAGATGTTACTCATTTTAAGCTCTGTTCATATTTTTCTCTCAACATCCTCAACCTTCTTCATTAACACAACACTACCTTTATATTGCTTTAGAAATTTCTACCCTTTGGAGAAAGTTGACTTTCTTTGAATGTTAAAGACCATTCTAAACTTTCTCTTGTTGAAAAGCTATCTTCTTTACAAACTCATTGTAGTTGGAAAGCCTACAACATCGTCCTTGAAGAAAATGCCTTTCCGATTTTAGTAAACACCAAATGAAGACTTTTCTTTATGACTAACTCTTTCATTATTTTGGAAAGAGGCTCATTAAGCCTAAAGGGATTCAACCTCTGAAATTTGCAACCTTTATTAGAGTTAGGACTGCTTTCCTTTGAATTTCTTTCCATCTTCAACTAGGCTCGATTTTTCTAGTTTATTTAATAGAATCTGCTCTGAATGAGAATTTGACCGGAGAGTGTAGTCAGCGATGTCTGGTATAAGTGGCCTCTACTCATCATGATATGCCATAGATATTTAGCTATATTTTATCTGAGGACTTTATCTAATTAATTTTTGTATTGTCTCTTGTAAGTAATAGACAAATTGGCACCTAGTAGATTTACATAATAGACAACTTCATCTATATAATCATTGTAGTATTTTACTTTTTCTTCTAGTTTGTTTGCTGCAAGTGATAAACAAATTGTAGAAGCGCCAATGAAGTTCTTCTCTTTACTGCTCATCAGTCGAAGTTTCTTTCACCAAATGAAGTATCTTTCACTATATGAATTTGCTTTGTTTGTCAGTTTCTTTGTTGTAAGTAACAAACAATTCTTTTTGGCATGGATAGGGCTTCTTTGTGGCAGATGAAATGACTTTGTCTATTGTTTGTCTATAGAGATCTATAGACAAAGTTGCAAGCTACAGACGAAAACTTTTAAATAGTATGTCTGATGATTTTTCTATCATAAGTGATAGATGAAGCTACGAGGCATAGACGAATCCTATTTTTAGTCGTTTGTATGATGGTTTATCTATTAGAAGTAATAGAAAAATCATTGAGGCATAGATGACTCATTCCTTTAGTGGTCATCTGATGGTTTGTCTGTTACAAGTGACAAACAAATTTATAGATGAAGACGGTAGACAAAGTTGTTCTTTTGTGGTTGTTGTGCTGCTTCTACTTTGTCTTATATGTCTTCTATAGAAGATTGTAGATGAGTTCCTTGATCTTATTTAGTCTTAGATAGACTTTATATGAGAGACAAATACTTGAATAATTTGACTCTATTTTTGCTCTTCATTTGTCTAAGTTTAGCTAGGTTTCATCTTTGCTTCTATAAACTAAATTCATCTTTGTGTTGCGAACAAATATTGAGTATAAGTAGTTTATCTGACTTATTCATGGAATAATTTGTGTAAATCTTTATTAGGTAGATGCTCTCAAATACTGACTTTATCTATAGGAGATTTATTTGATCACTCATTGAGGCTTGAGCTTCATAGCTACAGATGCTCTTTGTGGCTTATTTTCAAAGTTTCGGTACCATTCTTTCTGAGCATTCTTGTCTTCTTTCCATTAGTGAATTTTTCTTGCTAATGTATTCTCTGTATATGTTGTCCACTATATTTGAATTGTTTCCCTATATATTTATATCTATTTCTACAATGCATGGGAACACAACTGTCAGTACCAAAAATGTTCACTCATATGTTGTTGCTCACCATTAAAACTTGGTTGTTTACTATATACACCATTTGATTTAACATATGCAACCTAAATATAATCCACATATTTAAATTCTAAATAATATGGGGTGTCACATTCCACCACCCTTACAAAATGTTTCATCCTTGAAACTTTAAGTATTGTTCCATAAATACGAGTATTTGACCTTCATCATATCCTCTAGTTCCCATGTTGCTTCATCTTCAATGTGATTACTCCATTGAATCTTTACCAAGTGAATGACTTTATTCCTTAATTGCTTTTCTTTACTATCTAGTATCCGGATTGGTTTCTCGACATATTGTAAAGTTTCCCCAATCTGGATGTCCTCTGGTTTCATTATATGGTAAGGATCTGGCTCAAATTTCCTTAATGATGATACATGGAATACGTCATGTATTTCACTCAATGATGGCAACAATGCAACTCAATCTACCACTCTTCCAATAAGTTCTAAGATCTCATGAGGTCCCTCATATCTCAGGCTCAGTTTACCTTTGGTGCCAAATCTCACCACACCTTTCATAGGGTATACTTTCAAGAATCCCTTGTCTCTCACTTGAAATTCCAAGTTGCATCTTCGTATATCCATATAGCTTTTCTAGTGTGATAGAGCAATTTGAATCTTTTTCTTAATTTTTATAACCTTTTCATTAGTGTTTGCAATCATTTGTGGGTGTAACAAGTAAAAAAAGAGGAGAAAATAATAAAATGGAACAACATTAGGATATTTGTCATTTTTCGAAATGAATCAAATATTTTTCATTTTTTTATTAATTATCCTCAATTGGTTACACTTGCTGCGTACATCAGGAAAATTGTATGTTCACATCCCAGACCACAGGTGGTCCTAATTACATCTTTGCAATTAGAGAAAACCCTTGATTAAAAGGAAAAGTACAATGTATCGTGGAAATCCAAAAATAAAACACACACTCTCTCTCAAAATAGATGTGTGTTGTCTTTGAGATCGCCAAGCACATTGCGATAACTTAATATTTAGGAGATCACCTCAAGTCAATGGGCGGATAGGATGACATGGCTCTAGACTAGGTTGCTAGACGCTGGGTCAACCTAGAAAATGGGTGTTTTGATCCGATTGGTTTATCCCTGGTGGAATAGAGACTGGATGATTTCTGTCATTTAAACTATAAGAAACCATAAAGACAGTAAGTGCTTTGTGACCCAATTGACATATCCTAGAAGGACTCAGGACCGGGTGATCTCTATTGTGTTTAGACCTGAAAGAGATCAGAAGAAAATAAGTGACCTAGGTTTGGTTAAGCTTTCTCTCATTGCCTATGAGAACCTTAAGAAGAGTGGGCAAGGTTGAATGGATTTAGCTCGGCTCTCTCAATTACCCATGAAAAGCTTAGGAAGAGTGGGACCAGGATTACGGATTTGACTCAGCTCTCTCAATTACACATGAGAAGCTTAGGAAGAGTGGCATAGTTTAGCTCTCTCTATTGACCCATGAGAAGCTTAGTAAAAGTGGGACCAAGATGACTGAATTTGGCTCGGCTCTCTCAATTACCCATGAGAAGCTTAGGAAGAGTGGACCAGGTTAACTAGGTTTAGCTCAGCTCTCTCAATTGCCCATGAGAAGCTTAGAAAAAGTGGGCCAGGATGACTGGATTTGACTATTTTGATGAATGGTATATGCTAAGGTTTGATTCAGTGAGTCATGACTCAGTGACTCGGTGAGTCATGACTCAGTAACTCAGTCCTAAACTTAGGCTTTTGGATAGGTTGACAAGTGGTGTTTGCTAAGATTTGACTAAATGAATCATGACTCAATGACTCGGTGAGTCATGACTCAGTAACTTGGTCCTAAACTTAGGCTTTTGGATAGGTTGATAAGTGGTGTTGGCTAAGATTTGACTAAGTGAATCACGACTCAGTGAATCAGTCCTAGACTTAGGCTTTTGGATGACTTGATGAGGTTTTCCAATATCCCGTAGAAAATCGCAAGCGGGCGATCTCTGCCATTTATACTATGAGAGATCGAAGATCCAAGTTGCATGACTTAAGCCTAATTACACTTTGAGTTAATTAAACCTAATCATGGTTAGCACTAATGACAGTGCTTAGTGTTAAATGATAGTTTTTAATTAATTTAAGATAATATCATTAGTTTCCTGATTTATGCAGCAGTTAGATGGTTTAATCAGGGTTTAAACATGTTTTAGTGTGTCTAACTTGGCATTATCCTGTTGTCCATTAGCCGTATGGGACCCATCATTACCACAACATGAGTGGAACCTATGTCTGCACCATGGTGGGGCCATGGCAGATTGCCCTCAGGCACTAAAGAAATTACCAGTAGCCAAAGGCCACCAGTGTCAAATGAGGCACTTGTCTCTTGAAGATTCCTCAAGCTCCTCCTCCAAGTTCTGTCTCCAAAAGAATTCTTCTTCTTAAGAAGAGGGAGGGGTATTTATAAGCTTGAGGTCCTCTAGGGTAGTTTAGGCATATTAGCTTCAACATGGGGGCATTCTTGGAATGCCAGCTTTAACATTGGGGGCTTTTTGGGAATTTCTTGAAAATGACCCCAACTTCATAATTTGGGGTATTTTGGGAATTTCTAGAAAATGGGCTCAGTTTCACCATTTGGGCAGTTTGGAAATTCCAGCTTCACCATTGGGGCATTTTAGGCATGCCAGCTTCACCAGTGGGGGCATTCTTGGGATTCCAGCTTCAACATTGCAGTCATTCTAGGAATTCCTTGTCGACATAATTTTCATGCAAGGACCAATAAATATTTATTTTTCTCCCCAAATGCATTGATTAAAGTGGTTATGTTTTTGTATGATTAAATTTAATTAATTGCGTGCATATCTAAATAGATACCATGTAATTAATTTAGGTAATGTACTTGCTCTTCTGGTTGCGTGAATAGCACCCCATGCCTAGGCGGGTAATAGCAATCCTCTTCGATGATCATGTAGATTGAAGGCCCTTCCCATTGCGTAGACAGAGTATTATATTAAGTTAGCACCAATCAAGCAAACTTTGTGTGACCATGCGGCCTGGAAAATTTCCAGCTTTGTTGGCAAGGAGATCTGTCCACGCATGTTCCAAATGTGTAGTGCAAAATCTGCATGGTTTTGGACTCCACCTGTGCTGGCAGGCATACGCTCTAAGAGATCTATTTAATCTCTGCATGTGACCATCGCTCAACTACGCGGAAGTTGAAGCTACCCGAAGGGTGTCATTCCGAAGTAGACTAGCCATGTCACCTAAACCACACAGATGGAGGATGGCTTAGTCATGTGGGTAAAAGGGGGAATTACACAAAAAGCATTGGTTAGCTGGTACAGGTCAACCAGTTGCACAGGTGGAGAAGCTCCAACAGCCATGTCAGTGTAGCACAAGCTGCGCGATTAGGAGGGTTTCTTAGCTGTGAGAATTGTTTCCTATTTGTGCAGTTTGGGAACTGTTTCGGTTGTATACAATAGTCAATGGGTGCGGGTGTTTTGCTTGCATAGGCAATATTCATTGAAGCCACTTTTGCCTACGCATCAGAGTAGCTTCAGAATAGCTGTGCGGATGGGTTGAGGTTCAGGCAGCCTAGATGCACAGACAAGCCACGCGATTTCCTTGTTCTGCAATTCCATCTACATACTTGGCTCAATACTTCAGTTTCAATTGACCATTCAATATCCTTCTTCCTCAATAGTTGTCATCTACGTGATCAGCAATTGCTATTCACTTACGTGATCTAGGCATGTCTTTAACTCTTTTGATTTCACAAGTAGAGGCAGCTTGACTCCGTATCTCCGTCAGCTAGGTTCCTATGTTCACATGATCTGGTGGTTGCCTGTCGGCACAAGCTGATGGAATTGGTCACAGCCTTTGCAGGTTGCCTGCCTTGTGAGATTAGACATCGCATACGTCGTTGCCGCAGAGTGATTTCTGTTCTTGCTTGTGATTATGCGTAGAGGTGGTGTAACCAAACAAGCCTTGTCAACTAGTAAGTTCCTTTGCCTACATGAGCTCATACGCCATCATGTCTAACCGCACCATTAGAGCTTAGCTTGCTCAAAAGCAAAAGCTCCTGACCTTTGTTTTCCAATCGCAATAGAGCACTTCGTAGAACATCATCTTCCCACATCACTTGAGCTACACAGTTTCATGAAATGGGAGATTGATGGATCGAATAGAGCATTTGGTTAGCATTTCCATTTCTGCACTCTAGATCTTCTGAATATAGGCTTCAATGGTGGGACCCAAGCATCCATAGGTTGCGGTGTCAGAGATGTGGTCAGAGACTCTAGCAGCGCTGACATGCTTCAAACTCCTCCACTACTATCAGGATTTCAAGTACTAATGATGGCCAAGAATGTTCAAATGGTATTCGACTCTTCTCATGGGCAAGCCTAAACAAGGTGTTGCGGCAGTCTACCAGCTAATCAGAATCCATTCCCTTGCAATCAATGGACCTAGCAACCACATTTTCTAAGCTTTAATAGCTACCTACTGTCTAATAGGCTTAGGCTATTTTCTTCGGCAACGAAGGCCCATCCAAAACAAGCCCCTTTTTGTCATATATATGCGATAGAAATGCAACAACAACAATGGTTGCTATAGTGCCAAGATCTCAAACGCATAAAACTAGCTTTGAGAAAGTGTAAAAAAGGGAAAGCGGTGGGCATGCATAATATTCTTCAAGAGATGCAATTGAAACAAGGTGCAAATAATTAATACACATAAGACCCCAACATTCCCACATGAAATAAATTGAAGTGTAATGGAGCATTGAAATCACCATCACTAGAGCATTTAGAAGCCATGGTATTTCACATGACCTAGTTGCAATCCAAGGAGCAAGTTCCAACTCTATGGTATCCACGGTCAATAGTAACTTAACGCGATTTTGAAGTCCATTGGAGCCCAATTCACATTTGAGCAAAAGTCGAACATCTGCATGCTTTGTGCCTCTATGATATGCTGAAACACCAGTTTTCTTTCAAACCCAGTATAGAGGATGAGGGAGGAAGGCACAAAATTCAACAATTCAATGCCTAAATTCCATGGGTGCTATTAACTAATTTAATGCCTCCATCATTCAATGCCACACGCATTTAATGCCTTCTAGGAAGCATCATCCTGTGGCTTGGAATGGATCAAGCGGCTGATGGGCTGAGATGGATGGCTGAGATTTTCATCTCCAGTAGCTGATTTTTCTACTTCTCTGTCAGACGGGATGGCACCATAATCAATGACGATGACGAATCCGGTGATTTTTCCAATGGTTACTTCATCTAGGGTAAAGATGAATAGGGTTGGCTGGGTGATGGCAACTGTCCTTGGTTTTTGGATCAATGCTTGAGCTCTTCTCTTGGAAAAGTACGTGAGTGGGCCCCCCCTTTCCCCATGTGGGAGACCACGTGGTCCTTGTTCCAGCAATGGGTCATCCATGAAGTAAATTTTCATCAGTTAGCTAGCTACATGCGAATGACGCATTTCGACTGGGGATTTTAGATGGGTTTGCAAGGTCCAAGAATTTTAGGAACAGGGTTATCGTGTGAGTTTTTAATGGAGGCACAATATCGTCCTTGAGTCATGTAATTTTTCATGCCCGAATAGATGTCCCTGGTGGTCAATCAGCCTGGGTAAACATTGTAATGAAATGAGCAGGGTGATGACCATCGTTCCTAAGATTTTTTGGGAAAATTACAATTTTGTGCATTTTCCTCATTAGCTTGGTTTGATCAGATGGCAAGTAGCTCATGATCCAAGCCACTCGTTTGAAATTCAAAAGGCTATCATAATACCATTTCAGGGAATGCTTTTGGGTGCCTTTCTTGCATTTCTTCTTTTGGTATCTGTTAGGCTCAATGGCAGCCCGTTGCCGTGCTTATAAAGTTGTTTGTGAAATGTTGTTGCTTCCCATTCTTTCCATCTTGCAAGCATTGCTTTCGATTTCAGACTCCATACCATTGTGATAGGTTCTCTATGAGAACTCATTCTAGTTTTCTTCCCCTGTTGGAAGAGGAGGGATTCTATTTCTATTGAAGGCTGAGTTTCATTTTGGAGAATCCATCACTGTCTTCCACTGGCCTTGAAGTGATCTTATTTTGGATTCTTTCCTAAGCCGAGCGAGTGCTGCAAACCCACCACTCAAAAGAAATTTTTTTTTCTGGTGTCTGTTAAGTTCAACGCCTGCCTGCCAAGTAGCCCTTATAAAATCTCTCCCAAAACACCAAATGCCATTGCATTTCTTCATTCCAGGCTTGCAAGGAAAAAGTTTCGGCATTCATCACTGCCATTGAAAGGGCTCTTTTTCTACCACCATTGTAATGGGTGGGTTCTGTAGCTCTTGCATCATGCTATTGCTGTGAAATGGATTAAATGATTCAAATGGCTATTTGAGATGATTACAATTGGCAATCATGCATTGCGCTTACTGTTGCAACATCTGTTTTTATTTGTCGCATTTTTTTTATTTCGACACTTTTCTGCCATTGTTGGGGAAGACCTGCTATGGGCAGGGAGAAGACGCCTGCATGAGTGAATGCAGGGCCCACAACGTTGGCTGGATTGTGTGTCACATGCGGGCTTGGGTACACAGCATGGCATGCTCGCGAACGGCATGACTAAGCGCATGATGGTTGATGGGCTTGCGAATCAACGAGGCTCGAAAGCTCCCTAGCAGACTCGCGGACGGTGTGGCTCAAATGCTCTCTAGTGGGCTCGTGGCGTGCAGTCCAGCACTCAATGGCTGCCAGGCTTGCAAACAGGTGGCCTAGTGCTACTTCTGGCAGGCTTGCGCCATCTGGCTAGTTTTATACAGCCCAACGAAGTTTGGGCTTAGGCTTTATGTGGGAGCTCAATTAAATGAGCTCAAATTGTTTTATTTATTCACCCATTTTGAAAGCATTTCAGTCCGGCAAGCTTGATTGATGCAACCCAATGTTCAAACTTGATGGCTTAACCATTTTTATGAGCCAAATAAGTATCATAAGTATTATGTTTTGGTAGAGCCTTTAATAATTTTAAGCATTTGGAATATAATCTAGGATTCCAATAACTTAAATTAGACATTTCAATCACTTTGAGTGTGATAAAATTTCTTCCATGACATTATCCTTTTGCTTTAGACTTTTGAAAAAGCTCAAAATTCATGAGTTTTATTGGAAAAATACTTAATACATTGGTTTTGTTGTATTCAACTTTCTTTGCTCTTTTTTCATGTTATCACGTATTCCTTTGTAATTCAAATGAGGAATTTATTGACACATTTTGCCCTCCATTTTTTAGCAGGTATGGATTCTCATAGTAGAGTGGCTTCTCCATCCCTTGTCGATTCGATTGATTGTGTGGACTTCGACAATTCTCCTATTAGAGTGGATGAGTCTGGTTACATCCCTTACAGCATTGATTCAATCTCTGCAAGAGAGCATGATGTAAATGATCATTTAGAAGATGAAGCAACATCGATGCACTCTATGGCAGATAGTTCCATTCCAAATCCTCCCATCGCTGACGCGATTCTTTCATCTAATGCTATCCTTAAGCAAGATGTAAGAGTATCGGAAGATGGATCAGAAGAAGGAGAAATCCTTGTTCCATCACAGTTTGACGTAGAAGTTCGTGTTATAGCCCAATGCCAAGGGAAAAATTTTCTTAAACCACAATACCAAGATGAGGTTCCTATTATGCCGCCATGCTAAGAGGAAGTTCCTATTGCACCACCATGCCAAGGGAAAGTTCATGTTGCAACTTAGTGCCAAGGAAGAATTCCTATGGCACTACAACGCCAGTCACAATAGAAATGGAAGAAGCAAAAGAAAGGTGGTGACCCTCATCTTCAAAGTGCTATCCATTATTATCAGGTTAAGGAGATAGACAAGGGCTTCTTTCTTTGGCTGAACACAGAGCTCCCAAAGCAGAAACTTCCTAGTTTTGATAGTGACCTCCCAGGTCATTCTCCAATACGTCACTTTTCCATGATAAATATGAAGAGTAAAGAAAGCCCTTTCACTCTTCGCTCTCGACCTTGCTTTGTGCATAAAAAAGATGTTGAGAGCGCTTACCTATCTGCCAATGCTTTTTTGCACTATGATGAGAAGGACCACTTCGATGGCTATTTCCTATCTCCCATTAAAGAGATGTTGGATTTTCATGAAAACTCTGTGGAGACCCCTCGCTAGAGGGCAATGATTCTTGAAGGTTAAAAGTTTGTTACTGACGGTGAAAGAGGCCGATTCAAGGGTGGTTTATCGAAGAACAATTTCTTTAAACCTTGGGCAAAGCATATAACAGCAGCGTACAAAAGTGTCCTCTATCAACCTGGCATTTATGATGTGATTCTTTACACTCATGGTCCATTTCACTGGCACATTGAAGCCATGTGTGGCTTCATTCAGTTCTGATCTTCGATGATCAATTCCTTCCATTTCCCTTGTGGTGAGATGAGTATCATGCTTTGGGACCTCAATGTTGCTTGTGGGTTGCCTATCATTGGGGAGCCTTTTGATTTGTACCTTCCACCAAATGAGGATTTTAGAGAAGGCAGCTTAGGTTATCACATCTTGAATATAATGAGTAAATTAAGATAGTCTAGCACTAAGCTTTCCTAGATAGGCTGGGCACAATTGTTCGAAAGGATTTTCAATCCCAATGCTCAAAGATGTAAGATGCCAACATCTGAAGATTGGGCCAAATGAAAATTTGGGCTGATGAAGCTCTCTTGAGCAGTATCGCCCCAGAGGAGGAATTAGTCCCTTATACTATGGCTTTTTATTATTATCTGTCCTTCATCAGCACATGATCATTGCATCAACCCCTTATGCTTAATGCCGGCTCTTCAGCTTGCCGAAGGTAAGAGACTGTCCATGGCTCCTCGCATATTATGCGACATCTATCATGAGCTGAACAATATGATCTTACATTGTTCTGGGCCAGTCACGTGCACTACTTACTTCCCAGTCCATTTCTTTATAGGTTAGGACTTTATTTCCCCTAGATTCACGGGGTTGACTCACCAACTCAATTTCCTAGTGAAGGTTTATTATTGGAGAAGTTTTTGACTGCCATTTTCAGGAACATACGATTTGATGAAGTGACAAATCGGTTAGTGAAGCTACACAAGTTTTCTTAGGAGATGTTTTTACTTGCTCCGGTCAACAATACTGTGGGATTTGAGATGAAAGGCAAGGATTAAACCTTTGGCAAGATTAATGATTTCAACATTTTTTTGCAAGCTTGCTTGCTTCCTCTTTGGGAAGGCTCCAGGTTTTCGGTTGAACCATATTACCTGAATCATTTTGCCAAGCAGTTCGGTTATGACCAAGAAATTTTGGGTCATGTCATATTTATATCACAAGAGGAGCGTATAACAGGAGTAGGTCCAGCTTAGTGGTATACACTGTCAGTTTATTTTACCTATACATTTTGAGATTATGACATTTTCTTGCCTGGTCCGGCCCAAAGAGTTCATGTGACCAAGGACTGTGCTTGGTGGAATAGCACCAATGGGGGTAAAATCAGCAAGGTGATGCCTCCTAATTGTGGTATTTTTGCTTACCATCCGTTAACATCCTCTTTTGTACTTGACATGCCCAAGAATGTCTTCTTAGGGGCACAACGGGCCATGGATTTTAAGAGTTCGTCCACTTTTCCGCAACACGTTTTATGGTTAGATGAATGTTGTCCTCGTCAAAATATTCATCGCACTGATACAATCACATTGGGTGGTGGGGTTATGGTGAGCAGATATACCCCATAGGTAAAGATATCTGGACAGAGATGATAACTACTAAGCTGGCTCCTTATGTCCCTCTAGATTATGTTGAGCAAATTGTACCAATCAACATGCATCTTTTAAGGGAAGAAATGATGAAAGTAGAAGCTGATGTAGAGGCAAGGTTGGAATGGTACTTGGCAGATTGTACTCTAGTATGATTCCGTGATAAGGCTCCTCAGCCTTCAGTTCCTCTAAGGACAACCTTGTCTTGAAAGAAGAGGACTGAATCTAGTAATGCTGCTATGAAGCAGGATGAGAGGGCAAAGACTACCCAAGGATTGTTCGAGCCTCCTCCTCCAAGAGTGACCAAAGGTATAATTTTGCATCGCAAAGTAGCTCCTCTAGTTCCGGCTCTTAAGAAGAATACAAAGGCAGAAGCAGTAAAGAGGCTCCTGCTCTAGTCATCAAGAAGAGCAAGAAGACAGTAGCTAATGAAGAGATTCCCGCTCCAGCTATCAAGAGGAGCAAGAAGGTGATAGCTAATGACAAAGTTCTTGTTCCGGTCATCAAAAGGAGCAAGAAGGCGATAGCCAGTGAAGAGGTTCTTACTCCAGCCATTAAAAGGAGTAAGAAGGAGATAGTCAGTGAAAAGGTTTTCACTTTATAAGAAGGAAACACTGCTTCCATGAGCTCTACAGCAGATCAAAGGAAGAAGGCCAAAGGAAGTCTGAAAGTCCCTAAACCTCTTCTTGGGAGCATGCTTCCTTGTGAGACAATTCCTTCGACCCCATCGTATTCTAGACCAATTGAGGCATCAGGGCAATTGGTGGAAGGTGTCAGTACATCTAGTGGGGAAGATATCGAAGCTGTTGCTACTGAAGGGATTCTCATGGAGATGCATACCAATCAACCAGGCTCTGTTGATGCATTAGTAGGAGACCAGAGGGAATTGTTGCTTAATCTCTTTGATTTGTATGAGGTTATTCATCAACTTTATGAAATTCCTTCTACTCTTTCTCCATTATCTCCACACCTTCTTTATTTGGTAAGTCCTTCAATTGAAGAGGAGGTTACCTTGACAGAGATCCCATTGGAGGGAGCTGCTTCTATAGTTGTTCCTGAAGGAGATGCAGACAAAGCTTCTCATGATCTCGAGGATAAGCATGTCACAGGAAAATCCTTGCCCTCTGCTCCTGAGGCATTACACCCAATTGATGATAGTGCTTACGTACCATATAGGGAGACACCTAAAGTATCAAAATCACATTTTGCTTAGTGAGGATTTTCTTCAGATGCTATCTTCTGCTAGCATCAAGGCAACAAAGGAGCTAAGCAAGGTTTTACAGAAGAACTTAGAAGACGAAGTCTGATATTTTTACTTAGATTTTGCTAGAACACTGCAAAGAGCCTCTTCGCTTGATTTGTAAGTTTAAAAGATCATTTTCTATTCTGTGCTGAAGGTATAGAAAGGTTGGGCGGTGACATCTCTTATTTGTCAGCCATCTTCAAGCAACTTGAGTCTTTTCAGCAAGCATAGGAACAAGCTGAATTAGATGCTATCTTGAGACTTCCTGCTGAAGCCATTGTTGCTAAGGAAGTTGAACTTGAAGATCTACAAGCTAAGATCAGTGAGAAATTGTTAGTCACGAGCATGGCTTCGGAGCATCTTTCATCTCTTCAAGTAGAGTTGACCTCTTTGAGAGAAGATGTTGGAGCAAATAGAGATCACCTTGAAGTCCTTCGGTGGGAGTTTCACTAGTTAGCCATCATTTATCCTTTCAAGAATCTCTTATTGCTTCCAAGGAGAAAGATGAAGTTGAAGGTTTAGAGATCATCAGGCACTTGAAGAAAGAAGTGGCTGCTTCCCAATAAGAAGTGACAGAGACTGAGGAAACTTTAAAAGAGTTGAAGTCATCTCCAATTGTGAGCCCGGAAGCTACTCAAGCCTTAAAGATAGTGGAGGAGCAGTTCAGACTTCTGAAGGAGTTTATTTTAACTGCTTTAACTCACTTGTAAACTTCTTCTATGTATGAGAATCTTATATGCTAATGAATGTATAATTTTAGCATCTTTTTCTCACAACACTTGTTTTCTCGACATCTTTTTATTTTTTTATCGGCAATTCCACTTTTGCACATAGATTGAATTGCTTGAGAAACATGTGCAGGGAATAGGGAATGAGGAGCAAATGCCCCCAGCATTTGCTCCCTTCTAGCTCATATATAGCAATGATTTGACTTTTGAATGTAGATCAAATCGCTTCAAGAACATTTGCAAGGATTAGAAAGGGGGAGCAAATGCCCCCATCATTTGTTCCCTTCCAGCTCATGCATAGTAATGCTTTAGGAAATGTCTAGTAATGGGAAATTCTCCTATACCATTTCTATTTATAATCTGATATGAACATTGGCATAGGCCTATTGCATGACATAAGGGCCTTCTCACTTGGGTTCAAATTTGCCAATTAATTTGTCACTCACCATTATTTTGGTCCTTAGTTTGAGAACTAAATCACCTAGGCAGTAAGCTTGGTGTTTAACTAATCAGTTATATGCCTCGGCCATTTGGGCTTAGTATAACTCGATTCTTTGTTTGGCTCAAAACTCCTTTTCATCTAGAGCATTGAGCTCTTTGAACCGCAACTTGGCTTGTTGGTCAGTTGTCAACCATGAATGTATTGCAACTCTAAGCGATAGAAGCTGCACTTCCAAGGGCAAGACTGCCTCTACCTCAAACACCATAGAATAAGGAGTTGTGTTGGTTGCTGTCCGGTGAGTGGTACGATAAGCCCGAAGTGCCTCCGGCAATTTGAGATGCCATTATCGCTTTTTCTTATCTATCGTTCTTCTCATGATCTTTACGATTGCCTTATTGAACGCTTCCGCTTGGCCATTTCCTTGCAGATGATATGGTGTAGAGAATGTATATTTGATGCCTTATTTTTGACAAAACTTTTTCATTTCCTCGTTCTTGAATGGAGTGCCATTGTTCGACATAATTTGGCATAGATTACCATATCAATACACAATCTTGAATTTAATAAATTCAATTACTTCTTTGGCTATGAATCTCTTAAATGAGTCAGCTTTTTCCCATTTGGAGAAGTAATCAGTTGCAACTAGGACATAGGCATGTCCCTTGGAAGATGGGGGAATTGATCGGACCAATGATATCAAATCCCCACCATGCAAATGGATAAGAAATGTTTGCCTGTACCAATTCTGAAGGTGGTATGTGCCGGATATGCCCATGGAGCTAACATTGGAGACATGATTGGGCAAATTACAGTGAGTCTGAGACCATGGTAGGCCAGTAATATCCCAGGCATTTGCTCCGTCTGTGTAATCTTTGCCTAGACGGATGCCTGCCACATTTGCTAGAATGTGCTTGTATGAGTGCATATTGGATCTCTTCCCCATTAAGACAACAAAGCTAGAGTCCATCATATGCTTGGCGATACAGTGTATTATTGTAATACATATAACAAGTAGCTCTTTTTATTAGAGCTAACCTTTCTTGTGAGTTTTCTGGGAGAATCCCATATTGCAGGTATTCGATGTACGAAGTTCGCCAATCATTTGCTGTCAGTTCTATGTAGGCTACACATTCCACTCTCTTATCAGTCTCTTCATCATATGAGTCAAGAATGCGGCTTCGTTGCTCAACTTTGATAATGACCTCTTGGCCTCTAGCAATGGTTAGAGCAGTTGCCAAATTTGTTAGAGTATCAACAATGGTATTTTCAGTCCTCAGAATATGCCCAATGGTGATTTGAAAAAGCTGGTCTAGTAGCCCTTGCGCAACATCATAATATTGGCGCAAACTGGGCTGGCGAACCTCATATTCAGTGGTTAATTATCAGACCACTAGTTCTGAATCACTGAAGATGTCTAATTTTGTGATCCCAAAGTTGAGGGAAATTTGAAGTCCTAAGACTAATGCCTCATATTCTGATTCATTGTTAGTGTAATTCTTTCCTAAGTAGAAAGAATATGAAAGAATGTCTTTCTAGGGTTAGATGAAGACAATTCCAATGCCAGAGCTGATAACTTTGGTAGCACTATCAAAGTACATCTTCTAGGAAGTATTGACTTGTGCAATGAATACTTTTTTATCTGACAAGTCTTCTTGTACAATAACCTCTTCATCGACTGGATGAGCTACCAAGAAGTTAGCCAGAACTTGTCCTTTCACTGCGTTTTTGTTGGATAAAGGTGATGTCAAATTCTGACAGCAGTAATGACCACTTGACCAACCATCCTGATAACATGGGATGAGTGATCAAGAACTTGAGTGGATTTGCTTTAGAAATTAACCAAATCTCATGAGCAAGGAAATAATACCTTAACTTTTGGGCTGCTAACACCAAGGCAAGGCATGTCTTTTCGATTGGGGAATAATTGCATCCTGCATCGATCAATCGACGGCTAAGGTAATACAATACTTGTTCCTTACCATCTTGATTTTCTTGTGTGATAAATGACCCCAATGATTACTCACTCATGGAGATGTACAGAATAAGCGGTTTACTCTTGGCTAGTATAATCGCTCATGGAGATGTATAGAATAAGCGGTTTACCCTTGGCTGGTGCAGCCAAAATCGGTGGGTTGCGGAGTAATTCTTTGATGGTATGAAAGGCTTTTTGGCAAGCTTTATCTCAAATAAAGTCTACATCCTTCTTTAGTAGACGATAAAATGGATGACATCTTCTTGCTAAGTTGGCCACAAATCTTTTGATATAATATAGCTTACCTTGTAAACTCCTTAGATCATCTATGTTCCTTAGGGGAGGCACGTTCCTCATGGCCTCTGCTTTTTGTGGGTCTACCTCGATTCCTCAATGACGGATGATAAATCCCAAGAATTTGCCTAACCCAACTCCAAATGCGCATTTGAGTGGCTTCATGCGTAGCTTATTTTTCCTGAGTCATACAAAGACAGTGTGTAGATTCAGACGGTGTTGATCATAACCATTGGATCTTACCAGCAATTCATTGACATAGCATTCAAAATGTTTATGAAGCATGTCATGAAAAATAAATTGCACAGCTCTTTGATAAGTGGCATAACTTTTAGCAAAAGACACCCATTGGAGTGCAAAATGCAGTGGAAGCCTCATCTGCTGGCGCCATCTTGATCTGGTTGTAGCTAGAGTAACCATCCAAGAATGGGAATGTGTTGTAGAGTGATGTGCTATCGATAAGGAATTCTATATGTAACAGCGGGAACTCATCCTTCGGATATGCTTCATTGAGATTGCAAAAATTAATGTAAACTCATATTTGCCCATTCTTTTTCTTCATTGGGACAACACTGGAGATCTATCTTAGGAACTTGATTTCTCGAATGAAGTTGGCTTCTAGCAATTTGTCGATCTCATTAATGATCTGTTGCTCTAATTCAAGCCTGAACTTCCTTATGCTTGCATTATTGGCTACTTGCTTGGAGAGATATGTAAAGAATGCATGGAAATATTTGAATTTAAGCTAGGCATTTCAGAGTATGTCTATGCAAAGACATCTTTGCATTCCCTAAGGAGATTCATTAGTAATTGTTTTTCATATTCTGGAAAAGATTTGGCAATGAAGGTAAGTTACTTATTTTCATCAGTGCCGAAGTTGAACTCTTCAAGCTTATCGATTGTTGGTTGTCCACCATCTTCTAACCCCTGCGAAGCTGAGCCACTAGTTATTTATTCTAAGGAAGAATCGGAGTCATCATCTTCTTCTTCTTCTAAATGGTCAGGGTCTAGCTAGTGATCGGATTGACGAGTCTCACTCGCCATTCCCAACTCTGATTTGGAAATTGATGGGTCATCAACGAATTTTTTGTCATCTGTATCATTAGGTCCCTCCAAGTTTGTTTGTGATTCTTTTTCATCGGACTTAGATTCTTCCTTTTCTATGGATGCATGATGAGAGGTGGAAACCATGTAACAACGTGCAATTATTGTTGGGGCAAACAACATTTTTGACATCTTGGGCTCATTAGGAACTGACTAATAGTCCCACATGATGGGACCAATGGTCGACCTGATACTTGCACAAGAGCAATCCGAGGTATACTCCTCATCACTGTCCACGTCAATATCATTGTCCACCCAAGACCTGTCCAATCCCCTGGATATCGGAGACCTTTTAATTTTTCTTTGATCGGAACTAGGATGAGCAAACCGGTTATCGACATATAGGGTTCATTAGGATAAATACCAAGGAGGTCAATCATCCTTTTGCATCCCTTGCTAAATTTTTAAAAATTTATAGCAGACAAGAATTTCTTGGTTAGAAGATCAGAAGTATGACATTGTCCATAGGGCAAACCCATCTCCTTAAATACTAATCTTCCTCTTTCTGCTTGGGATTACATTTTAGGTTCTTTGCCCTGAATGATTTTTGACTCAACCAATTGAGTCAGTGACTAATTATCTTTGACTAACATGGATTGTAATTTTCCTCCTGTGATCTCCCATTAACTACTTTTGGTGCTAAGATTGGAGGATATCTCTTGCTTTGCTTAACTGGTGCTTCCAGTGTTGATCTCAAAATGCAAAGACTGCATTGGTTTTGAAACTACTTGAGAGTAGCTTGGCATTGAAGGTGACAATGTTGGCGATTTGATTCTCATAAAATCCAACTGGTGGGGGCATGGCTTCCCCTTGCCTATTGATGGCCTAGCCAATCCTCTTCCACATCCTCTTCTAAGCAATCTTAGCATCAATGTCGTAGCCTAGAAGGTGAAAGATTATGGAGTTGAGGAATTTGCAACTAGCTTCCAGTTGAATATATTCCAAATTAGCGGAGTTGGTGCAGGAGCAGGAGTGATCTGGTGCTGCAATGGTTCCGGATGCTGAACCAATGATTTTTCTTCATCATCATCATCTATTTGGAGTAGTTCTAGCTCTTTCATGAGTTTTAACTTATATTCTTGTGAAACACCTATCGCAATTTCGAAGCTCGAAGACATTTATGGCGGAATCATTGGGAACGGGACTGCCTGTGGAGGTACAGCCTGTGACAAGGGTTTTTATGATGTTGACCCTTATCTTTTAGTAGTAAACGGTTGTTGCCTTCTAAGAAGAATGCCTCTGAAATCATGAATGGTCGTACATGAGCCGAGATGCGCCTCATTATGCCATCCTAATAAAACTTAAAGCATTAGTGCACCATGGATGCCACAACTTGGTATCGATGCAACCATGGGCTCCCAAGCAACAGATTGTAGGACGTTGGTGCATTGATGACATGATAATTGATTTTTGTGAGGAATCCTTGAATATCAAGACTCAAGGTGATAGTCCCTATAGTCCTCTTACTCTCTTGGTTAAAGCCTTGAATCACTAGAGTGCTACTTTTGAGAATGGATGGGCACATCTTGATACGCTTCAGTACTTAGAGTGGGAGAATGTTCACTGTAGATCTTGGATCCAGCATAATGCGGTTAATCCTTTCTCCTGATAAATCACCACTTACAAACAATGGTCAATTATGCTCTGTACTTCCAAATAATAAGTCATCATCTATGAAAATGATGGTTTGGTTGCATTCAATTGTATTAGCAACCTTTCCCAGGTATCAGTCCTTGATAAACTCATCTAGCAGCACATTTATGAGCACTTGTTGAGACTCTCTAGAGAGATAAAGTGCATCGTATATGCTCAGTCTTGTCGAGATTCTGCATAAGTGAGTGACAACATCATAATCTGGCTTATTTGTTAATTCTGGAGCTTCCCTTTCTTTAATAGGAGGATAAGGAATTCTAGGGACTGGCTTTTCTTACATTAGGGCCTTTCCTTTGTCCTAAGTTGTATTCTTCCAGAATCACAATACGAAAATTGTTTTTGGTGACTCAGATGCTTCTTACGGAGTATTCTCTTCATTTGGCATGACGTTGGTCATGTTGCAAGATATCTCCATGGGTTCTGATGGTTCTTGGATCAGCAGTTTGAGCAGTCCAGGAAATGAAGTAGGTATTTCCTTGGGCAATGAAAAGGTCTTTCCCAATATGATGATGCATTCCCATATTATGCATCTTTCTTCTCGCAATATGGGGTGAACATTGCACCATCTCAAGGTAAAATCGTAGAGATGTTCCCCTTCAAGAGGATGAATTCCTTGCACTTGTACTTTAGGGAACTGAGAGGTGCAGTAATGGAATCTATGTACGAATGCTTCAGTCAATGCAGTCTAATATATGAACGATTCGGCTAGCAATGTCGCAATCCACTTTAGTGCATTGCTATTACCAGACAATGAAAATGGGAAGCTCCTGATCGCATATGCCTCATTTTGCAACATCATCCTCACTAAGGTTTGATACTAGAATAAGTGTCCAATGGCGGCCTTGTAGCTTTCTTGAATAACTTCATCATGGGCCACCCTAGGTAATGGATTTGTTTGGTTTCTAGAACTTTCGTTAAAATGTGGGCTTTCATGTAGTGCAAATATTCAAGGACCCTTGTAATATGTGATTCTATGAATACTTATTCTTTTGGTGGGTCATCCATCGCTCTTATCTTCTTCTTTTTTGCTTAATCGAATGCCTCTATGAAGTTAGACGGCACTCAATGGTGGAAACAGGCCCTTTTTGCTAGGCAAAGATGGATTTCTTCTGCCTCTAGACAATCAAGCGATTATGCATCACTCCAAGCAGTGTCCTTCCATTTGTGAATATAATTAGCCATGTTCTTGCCATAATGCTGATCCCAGTTGATATGAGACTCCCTAATTCCTTCCTTTCTTTTTGAAGGGAAGTGTAGCAGGAACATATCTTGTAAGGGGACCCATTCTTTGGCGCCCTAAATTGCCTGAGTTTGGAACCAGTTCTTCTTCACTTCCAAGGAGAGTGGGCTTTGAAAATTCTGATGCATCTTTGCGAGGTCAAGAGTTTCTCCATAGCACTCATCAGCATAGTGGAGGAGGTGTGTAACTGGTTAATCACTAACATTGAATAAGGTGAAACGTTGGCATTGATGTTCTCTTTGGCGATCACGCCTTCTATGATAGCGTTCTCGTGTTTGGCTGGCTGGTGGAGGCTTCTCCTTCGCCAATGTGATAACAAGATGCCACTATCAGATATTCGAATGGATTATCTTCATCAGAGCTTGGATTATTCCTAATTTTTAAGTCTAGCAAGCTATCCCAAAATATTGCCCATACTTCGTCTGCAGCTGACGAAAGTGATGGCGATGGCTCCCAAGCATAGAGCTCTGGACACCCTTGACCAAATCAGGCTCTTTTCTTCTTTTTCCCTACCATAATCTTATAGAAGGATTTAAGCCTCTTAAGCTGGAGGTAATCCCTAATAACGTATGGCTAGAACGATCATGGCCAAAGTGTATCTTTTCAAGATATGGGAATAAATCCTTTACATGCTCTTGCATTTCTTTCTACTTTGCATATTTTTGTTTAATAGTTTTCTCCTTTACACCTCACCGACGGGACTTCTGGGATGTCTTTCGGTCAGACAAGATCCCAACCTTCGTCATCAGCCATGACTTTCTTCTACACCTCTTAGCTAAAGGCTTTTGAGAACCGATGATCGAATTCCTATTCCAGCATTACTAAATAGGGAATTTCTTTCACCGATATGTTGTTGGATGTTGCCTATGCTTCCTTCTTTGGTGTAATTATTCTACTCTTCATGCAATGGTTAATAATTCTCCTCACTACCTTGCATTTAACCGTCGGGTGATTGATATGCCGATGGTAATGACAAGATAGGGGGTGGTTCACCTTATCCACCTCAGTTGGGAATAGGGGTTCTAGTAGCCTTATATTGCTTGATTGAATGAGCCCTAATAAGATTGGTATCACTTCCTCATCAGAGTACTGATATTTTGGTTCTAGAATCTCTCTTTTCTTTGATTGTTTATCATTACCACTAGTTTTGGTCTCAATGGTGTTGATAGAGGTGTTCTATTTTCTTTTTTCAGATTCTTTCCTCTTGGACCAGAAAGTGTTTTCTTTTTGCTTGTCATCTCGGGATTTGCTTTTTCTAGAAAGGGAAAGAGGTGTTCCTTTCAGCTTGCCTTATTGGCCAACTCTCGAAAAGTGGTAATTTGCTCATTCACCAAGATTACAAGGTCAACCTTAATGCCATTGCGGCATAGGTGAACTCTTTGCTCCTCTATTAAGGTTGCCTCACAGTTGTTGGCTTTTTTCTGCTAGCGATAGATGAATTCCTCTACTGGATTGTCATCCCTTTGCTTCATAAGAGAGAGGTTGGCTAATTTCACATCTTTTTTAGTCACAGAATACCTTGCCAGAAATAGGTTTTGCAAGTCATTCTAGGTTTTGACTGACCTTGCTAGAAGTGTCAAGTACCACTGGAATGCCGGTCCCTTGAGTGATGAACCAAATAATCTCAAGCAAAGATTGTGATACATAGCATAGTTTCCCATTTTGAGATTGAAAAGGGTGAGATGATGCTAGGGATCATCCATTCCATCAAATGTATGAAAGTCTATCATCTGGAAACTGGTGGGAATGGTTCATTCTCAATCTCTAGCGAGTATGGGCGATGATAAATGTTTGGCACTTAAGAAGGTAGGTTTATTTGTCGTTGGGCCATCCAACCATTTATCATCTCATTGAAGAGTGCCATGGAATCCAGGTTCATCCGATATGGTTGTACACGCGAATTTGCACCGAACGGTTGTGGTGGAACATTCACACCAAATGGCTATGCACAAACATTAATATTGTATAGTTGCTGAGGTGAAGCAATTGGAGAGGCGCAAGGGGTGAGGCATCTAGTCCTATGGGATCCCCTCTTGGCGGGTGAAAGATGAACGATCCCGATGGCATAACCATTCCCATGGAGGGAAGGTTGGGAGGATGTGCAACATTGGATGGTTGGCTAGGATTGGAGGTTTGGCCAGCATTCTGTTGTGCATATGCCTCTCTTAACCACTAATTTTCAGTATTGAGCAGTTCGAATAGTTGCATTATCTCTTCTATGAAAGTGGGAGCTGCATTTCCCTCAGCCTGTAAGATGTGATTGTTGGGACAAATTGATGTTTGTGCATCAATTGGCAAAGAGATGTAGACACTTGATATTCTCTTCCAGCATCTTTCGATATAAAGTGAAATATCGAGGGAGGCACCATAGGTCTAGCCATCGACTCATTTCTTGACGAGGTGGGCTACGTGATGCCGGCAATAGGTCCCCATTGACCGAAGTGGTGCAGACACTAACAGGTTACACCTTCCTCTTCTTCTAGTCCTTCTTCTTTGGGCTACCAGAATCAGCCCTTCTTTCCCTCTTTTCTTCCTTTGATGCCTTCCTTGGCATCTATAAGGTATCTGTCCTATCAATCTCTCTTCTTTGAGAACAGGAGAGATTGGCTAAAATAGCAAACATATTGCATTCCCAATATTTATCCTGGGATGGAGGTGGTCTTCTTACAATGGCGGTGTGCTTCTCGGATGGCAACTTCCATCCCTCCTTTTCTTGAACGGTCAACCCGTGAGTTGACCTCTTCTTGGACTTTCCTTTCTTCGTCATCCTTCTTCCAATTCCATTGGTTGGTTGAACATAACCCTTGTAAGCTTTGCTCTTTGCATTCCTTCCAAAGGGGCCAGTAGGTTTGGGATTAAGGGGTGCTCGTGTTTACCTCCCATTGATTACATTGGCAAGTTCAATAGCTACAACCTTCTTCTACTTGGGAGAGTAGAGACCCAAGTACTCCTAGTCTTTAAAGAGTTTGGAGCAGTGTTGCAGACAAATTCACCTCCAACTATTCTAGGAGCATGTGGGGAAATAGCTTTTCTCCTCTGCCTACTATTCTTTTTATGCTTCTTCTCAACCTCCTTGTTAGAGGTTAAGTTAGTAGAAGCAACTCCTGGCACTACTAGGGTAATCTCTGGTGCTACTGAAACTATTCTGGAAGTTACCAGTGTAGCTCTAGGTGAGGGAAAAATCAGAGTCGCGTCCCTCTTGTAGATGGCGGGTTCCGGGCCTCGTCGACACTATAATGAAGGAGTGGGGGACGCTCCTGTCAAAGTGGCATGGGGTGTTGATGGCAAAGCCGCCGCCTGGCAGAAATCTAAAAGCAAGTGAGCTTGCCATCAAGATTGATCTTGAGAGAAGAACAAGAATGGGTTATAGAAATGACCGAAGATCTGCAAAGAGCAACAAAAGTGCTTAGTCAGTTTCATGAAAGAATAAAGTCTCTAAGATGCACTAGTGTTACTTTTCCTTCAAGATGAAGGGTGGGATGTTTCACATTGAGTTCACCATTTTTTAACAAGTATAAAAAGAGGAGAAAATAATAAAATGGAACAACATTAGGATATTTGTCATTTTTCAGAATGAATCAAATATTTTCCATTTTTTATTGATTATCCTCAACTGATTACACTTATTGTGTATATTAGAAAAATTTTATGTTCACATCCTAGACCACTGGTGGTCCTAATTACATCTCCACAATTGGAGAAAAACCTTGATTAAAAGGAAAAGTACAAAGCATCATAAAAATCCAAAAAAAAAACACACACTCTCTCTCAAAATAGATGTGTGTTGTCTTTGGGATCGCCAAGCACATTGCGATGACTTGATATTTAGGTAATCGCCTCAAGTTAATGAGTAGATAGGACGACACGGCTCTAGACTGGGTTGCTAGACACTGAGTTAACCTAGAAAATGGGTGTTTTGATCCGATTGGTTTGTCACAGGTGGAATCAAGATTGGGTGATTTCTGTAGTTTAGACTGTAAGAAACTATAGAGACAACAGGTGTTTTGTGACCCAATTGACATATCCTCGAAGGACTTAGGACAGGGTGATCTCTATTGTGTTTAGACTTGAAAGAGATCAAAAGAAAACAAGTGACCTAGGTTTGGTTAAGCTTTCTCTCATTGCCCATGAGAAGCTTAAGAAGAGTGGGCCAGGTTGACTGGATTTAGCTTGGCTCTCTCAATTACCTATGAGAAGCTTAGGAAGAGTGGGACCAAGATGATTGAATTTGACTCGACTCTCTCAATTACCCATGAGAAGCTTAAGAAGAGCGGGACAACTTAGCTCTTTCAATTGACCCCTGAGAAGCTTTGGAAAAGTGGGACCAGGATGACTGGATTTGGCTCAGCTCTCTCAATTACCTATGAAAAGCTTAGGAAGAGGAAGCTTAGAAAAAGTAGGCCAGGATGACTGGATTTGGCTCGACTCTCTCAATTACCTATGAGAAGCTTAGGAAGAGTGGGCTAGGTTAATTGGGTTTAGCTCAGCTATCTCAATTCCCATGAGAAGCTTAGAAAATGTGGGCCAGGATGACTAGATTTGACTATTTTGATGAATGGTATATGCTAAGGTTTGACTCGGTGATTCATGACCTAGTGACTCGGTCCTAGACTTAGGCTTTTGGATGAGTTGATGAATGGTGTTTTCCAATTTTCCATAGAAAACTACAAGCGGGCGATCTCTGCTATTTATACTGTGAGAGATCAAAGATCCAAGTTGCATGGCTTAAGCCTAATTACACTTTGAGTTAATTAAGCCTAATCATGGTTAGCACTAATGACAGTGACTAGCACTAAATGATAGTTTTTAATTGATTTAAGATAATATCATTAGTTCCCTAATTTATGTGGTAGTTAGATGGTTTAATCCGGGTTTAAACATATTTTAGTGTGTCTAATCTGGCATTATCTTATTGTCCATTAGCCATATGGGACCCACTATTACCACAGGATGGGTGAGACCCATGTGTGTACCATGGTGGGGTCATGACAGATTATCCTCAGGCACTAGAGAAATTACCAGTGGCCAAAGGCCACTAGTGTCAAGTGAGGAACCTGCCTCATGAAGATTCCTCAAGCTCCTCCTCCAAGTTCTCTCTCTAAAAGAATTCTCCTTCTTAAAAAGAGGGAGGGGTATTTATAGGCTTGAGGTCCTCTAGGGGTAGTTTAGGCATATCATCTTCAACTTGGGGGCATTCTTGGAATGCCAGCTTCAACATTGGGGGTATTTTGGAAATTTCTTGAAAATGACCCCAGCTTCACCATTTGGGGTATTTTGGGAATTTTTGGAAAATGGGCTCAGCTTCACCATTTGGGTAGTTTGGGAATTCCATCTTCACCATTGGGGCATTTTAGGCATACCAACTTCACCAATGGGGACATTCTTAGGATGTCAGCTTCAACAGTGGGGGCATTCTGGGAATTCCTTGTCGACATAATTTTTATGCAAGGACCAATAAATATTTATTTGTCTCCCCAAATGCATCGATTGAAGTGGCAATTTTTTTCATATGATTAAATTTAATTAATTGCGTGCATGTATGCATGTCTAAATCGATACCATGCAATTAATTTAGGTAACGTACTTGCTCTTCTGGTTGTGCGAATGGCACCCCATGCCTAAGCGGGTAATAGCAATCCTCTTTGATGATTGTGTAGATGGAAGGCCCTTCCCATTGCGCAGATAGAGTATTGTATTAAGTCAGCACCAATCAGGCAAACTTTGTGTGACCGCGCAGCTTGGAAGATTTCCAGCTTTGTTGGCAAGAAGATTTGTCCACGCATGTTCCAAATGTGCAGTGCAAAATCTACATGGTTTTGGACTCCACCTGCGCGAGCGGGCTTACGCTCTTAGAGATTTGTTTAATCTCAGCATGCGACTGTCACTCAACTATGCAGAAGCTGAAGATGCCCCAAGGGTGTCATTCCGAAGCAGACTAGCCACATCACCTAAACTGCACAGATCAAGGATGGCTTAGTTGCGTGGGTAAAAGGGGGAATCCAATGGCTGTTTAATGCACTATTTATTGTTTTTGCAACTTCACTCCTTTTGTTTGTATATGCAAGACAAAAAGCAATGGTTAGCTGGCATAGGTCATATAGTTGTGCAGGTGGAGAAGCTTCAACAACTATGTCAGCGTAGCATAAGCTGCACAGTTTGGAGGGTGTTTTAGTTGCAAGAATTATTTCCGCAACTTCACTCCTTCTATTTGTATATGAAAGACAAAAAGCAATGGTTAGTTGGTGCGGGTCATCCAGTTGCGCCGGTGGAGAAGCTCCAACAGCCATGTCTACTTAGCACAAGCTACGCGCGGTTAGTAGGGTGTCTTAGCTGTGAGAATTGTTTCTGCAACTTCACTCCTTCTATTTGTATACGCAAGACAAAAAGCATTGGTTAGCTGGCATGGACATGCCACACGATTACCTAGTTCTACAATTTCATTCACGTACTTGGCTCATTACTTCAATTTCAATTAACCATTCTATATCCTTCTTCCTCGGCTGTTGCCATCTACAGATCAACAATCATTGTTTGCTTGCATGATCCAGGCACGTCTCTAACTCTTTTGATTTCATGAGCAGAGGTAGCTTGACTCCATATCTCCATTAGTTAGGCTGCTATGTTCACATGATCTGGTGGCTGCCTGTCAGAATGAGCTGACGGAATTGGTCATAGCCTCTGCAGGCCGCTTGCCCTATGCAATTGGACATCGCATACATCATTGCCATAGGGGATTTCTATTCTTGCCTGCAATTATGCATAGAGGTGGCATAACCAAACAAGCCACGTAAATTAGTAAGTTCCTTTGTCTGCATGAGCTCCTTTGCCATCGTGTCTAACTGCTCCATTAGAGCTCAGCTTGCTCGGAAGCAAAAGCTCCTGGCCTCTGTTTGCCAATCACGATAGAGCACTCAGTAGAACGTCTTCTTCCCACTCCACTTCATCTGCGTAGTTTCATGACATGGGAGATTGATGGATCAAATAGAGCATTTGGTTATCATTTCTGTTTTCGCACTCTAGATCTTTCGACTGCAGGCTTTGATGGTGGGACCCAAGCATCCATAGGTTGTGGCATCAGATAAGTGGCCGGAGACTCTAGCAGCGCTGACATGTTTTGAACTCCTCCACCACAGTTGGGATTTCAAGTACTAATGATGGCCAAGACTGTTATAATGATATTCACCTCTTCTCATGGGCAAGCCTAAACAAGGTGTTGTGGTAGTCTGCCAGCTAATCAAAATCCATTCCCTTGTAATCAATGGACCTAGCAACCACATTTTCTAACCTTTAATGTCTACCTACTGTCTAGTAGGCTTAGGCTGTTTTCTTTGGCAATGAAGGTCCATCAAAATCAAACCCCTTTTGTCATATATATGCAACAGAAATGCAATAACAACAATGGTTGCTGCAGTGCCAAGATCTCAAATGCATAAAACTAGCTTTGAGAAAGTGTAAAAAAAGGGAAAGTGGAGGGCATGTATAATATTCTTCAAGAGATGCAATTGAAACAAGGTGCAAATAATTAATACACATAAGACCCCAACATTCCAATGTGAAATGAACTAAAGTGTAATGGAGCATTGATATCACCATCACTAGAGCATTCAGGAGCCATGGTATTTTGCATGACCCAGTTGCAATCCAAGGCAAGTTCCAACTCTATGCTATCCACAATCAATAGTAACTTAACTCGATTTTGAAGGCCATTGGAGCCCAGTTCAGATTCTAGCAAAAGCCAAACATGCTCGTGCCTTGTGCCTCATAATATGCTCAAACACCCTTTTTCTTTCAAACCCAGTACAGAGGATGAGGGAGGAAGGTGCAAAAGTCAACAATTCAATGCCTAAATTCCATGGGTGCTAATAACTAACTTAATGCCTCCATCATTCAACGCCACGCGCATTTAATGCCTTCTAGAAAGCATCATCCTATGGCCGAGAATGGATCAAGCGGCCGATGGCTTGATATGGACAGCTGAGATTTTCATCTCTAGTAGCTAATTTTTCTACTTCTTTGTCAGACGAGATGGCATTGTATTCAATAGCGATGATGAATCCGGCAATTTTCGTGACGACTGCTTCGTCGAGGGTGGAGATGGGCAGGGTTGGCTGAGCGATGGAAGTTGTCCTTGGTTTCGCAATCCATACTTGAGCTCTTCTCCTGGTAAAGTATGTGAGTGGGCCTCCCTTTCTCCATGTGGGAGACCACGTGGTCCTTGTTCCAGCAACAGGTCATCCATGAAGCAAATTTCCACCTGTTAGCTAGCTGCATGTGAATGGTGCATTCCGACTGGGGATTTTAGATGGGTTTGCAAGGTCCAAGAATTTTAGGAACAGGGTCATGGCATGGAGGCACAACATCATCCTTGAGTTGTATAATTTTACATGCCCCAACAGTGGACAACTAGCACATTCTTGCCCACTTCATCCCAATACAGGGCTGATCTACATTTCTAGCCATATAGTGCTTTGAAAGGTGCCATTTGAATACTAGAATGGTAGATATTATTTTAAACAAATTCAATTAAGGTTAGATACTAACTCTATGCTTTACCCCATCCAAGGACACATGCCCTAAGCATGTCTTCTAACTATTGGTTCATCCATTCGGTTTGTCCATTTGTTTAAGGGTGATAAGTATTGCTAAAGTCCAATCGAGTTCCCATGACTTTATGCAATGCCTTCTAGAATTTTGAAGTAAATACCGATCCTTGATCTGGGATAATCGTTTTAGGCACACTATGAAACCTCACTATTTCCTTATGATAAATCCAAGCATACTTCTCTACAGTGCATATTGTTTTGACTAGTATAAAATGAGCTACTTTAGTTAATCTCTCTACAATCACCTAGATGCTATCATAACTAGCTGTTGGTTTTGGTAAGCCTATAATGAAATCCATAGTGATATATGTCCAATTCCATTCAAGAATTTCAATAGACTGTAATAGACCACCTGGCCTTTGGTGCTCATCCTTCACTTTCTGACATGTCAAACATTTAGCTAAATATTGAGCTACATCATTTTTCATACCATTCCACCAGAAATGTGATTTCAAATCAGGATACATCTTTGTGCTACCAGGGTGGATAGTATAAGGTGAATAATGAGCTTCTTCAAGTAGTTTTTGTATAATGGTAGCTCCTTTAGAAATCACCATTTGATTCCTATATCTTAGAATACCATCTACACCCAACAAAAAATCTGGTATTTCATTTTTCTAGGTTGTATCTTTTAACTTATGGAATTTCCCATTTGTATTTTCTTCTTAAGCTTGCCTAATTTCATCTATTAGGATTGGTTGCACACTCAATTGACACATTTGGGCAACTAAGCTTTTCAGTCCCACATGCAGTTCTAAGTTCCTTGGCTCCTCAAACAACTCTTCTTTTTGAGTGTGCATACAAGCCATGCTACTCCCAAATTTCCTACTTAGGGCATTTGCCACCACATTAGCCTTCCCAGGGTGATAGTGAATATTTAGGTTATAGTCTTTTAACAATTCCAAGCATTGCCTTTGTCTCATATTTAATTCTTTCTGAGTGAAAATGTATTTCAAACTCTTATAATTAGTATAAACATCACATTTTTCACCATATAAATAGTGTCTCCATATTTTCATTACAAAAAACAACCATTGCCAGTTCCAAGTCATGGGTTGGATAATTCTGTTCATGTGTGCATAGGCTATCACGTTCCCATTCTATATCAATACATAACTGAACCCCTTCTTAGAAACATCACTGTAAATCATGAACCCTACCCGTCTAGACAGTACAGTCAATACTAGTGTTTCAACTAATCATCTCTTCAGTTCCTAAAAGACTTCTTCACAATTATCTATCCATTCAAATTGAATTACTTTTTTAGTTAGTTTGGTCAGGCCACAACAATTGTAGAGAATCCCTCTACAAACCTCCTGTAATATCCAACCAATCCCAAAAAACTTTTGACCTCTATCATATTACTTAGTTTAGGCTAATTTGTCACTGCCTTTATCTTGTGAGGATCAACCAAAATGCCATCTCCAAATACCACATGACCCAAGAAGGCTATACTGTTTATCTAAAAGTCGCACTTCTTAAGTTTAGAATACAACTTTACTTCAATCAACTTCTATAATGTCATTCTCAAATGATGTCCATGTTCTTCCTTACTTTTTGAATATATCAAAATACCATCAATGAACAAAATCAAAACTTTATCTAAATAGGTTTAAATACCCTATTCATCAAATCTATAAAAATTACAGGAGCATTTGTTAACCCAAATGACATCACTAAGAATTCATAATACCCATATCTAGTTCTGAAAGCAGTTTTAGGCACATCTGTAGGCTTGATTCTCATCTAGTGATAACCTGATTGTAAATCAATCTTCAAAAAGACTATGCCCCTTGCAAATGATCTAAGAGATCATCTATACAATGCAATGAATATTTATTCTTGATAGTCACCTTATTGAGTTCCTTGTAATTGGTACATAATCTCATACTGCCATTTTTCTTCTTTATGAACAATATTGGAGCATCCCACGGTGACACACTAGGGCAAATAAAGCCTTTATCCATTAGGTATTATAACTGCACCTTCAGTTTTGCCATTTCTACTGGTACCATTCAATAAGGAGCTTTAGATATTAGTCTTGCTCTAGGTTGTAAATTGATACTAAATTCCACTTCCCTTTCTGGAGAAAATCCAGGTAATTCACTTGGGAATACATTAGGAAAATGCTATACCACAGGAATATCCTCTAGTGGTCGATGCTTTAAATGAGTATCTATTACAGATACCAAATATGCCTCACACCTTTTTTGCACTAGGCTGAGAGCTCCCATAGCTGATATGAGTTTAGGTAGGCAAACTCCTAAAGATAATCTCAAGCGCATCCATAGTTTCCAAGGTAATTTGTTTAGTTTTGCAATCCATGTTGGCTTAATACTTAGCCAACCAATCTATACCCAGAATAATATCTAATCCTTCTAGGTCCAGCACTATCAAATCAACATAGAATTGCCTACTCTTAATCACTATAGGAACATCATAACATACCTTAGAGGCTGTACTAACTACTCTCAAAGTAGTAGACACTTTCAGAATGTTATGCATGGGATATTTATGCAAACTAGCTTTGTTCACAAAAGCTATAGAAAAAATTGACTGAGATGCTCCAGGATCAAATAAAGCATAAGCCATACAATCATAGAAAAAAAGATTACCTATGACTACATTATCCATTGCCTATGCTTCTTGAACATTAGCTGCTTGTACCACTATTATCTCCTTGGAGTTGGGTAAGGTCCTTTGCCTCTACCCCTCATCTGTGATCTGCCACACTTAGGTTGCCATGGTATTCAGGATCCAACACTTTTAGTCCTTTCTTGTAAGGAGGGACAATCCAGCCAAACATGGCTTGGTTCACCACAAAAAAAGCATGTCATTGGCCTTCTAGGGCCTGATCAAACTGTCCATTCTGGTACTTGAATTGTCCCCCTTCTCTATCTCGGAATCAATTTGACAGTCTGTCCTCCTAACTTTTTGGATATGATTGGACATTCAGACTTCATATGGCCTAGTTGCCTACAATTAAAACAAACCCTCTCAAAATATATAACATTGCCCTCATCAATCCTGGGCTTCTTTCTACGTCCCTGTTCATTGTCCCTGGCATGCCTCCTATCCCTTAATTTTGTATGCTCTTGTTCCTCTCATTCGATTATATGTGTTCTTTCCAGAATATCTTCATATTGAGTCAACATAAATGGATCACATGCCGTCTGATAAATTGTAACACCCATGGTGTTGAAAATGAGTGGGGTAAAATTTTTGTTAATTATAGTGATGGTTTGAGGTGAAGAAAATTGTAAACATGAAGTATGGTGATGATGTGAAATGAGAATTTTTTTTTGAGTTAAATCAAATATATATGCATAGCATTGGAGGCAAGAAAAATGGTGAAGAAAGTTGTTATAATCTTTAGCATGTATGAGAATGACAAAGGGAACTATTATGCATTTTAATGTCATATATATGAGGAAAAGTCATGGTTAAATACATGAGAAAAAAATAAGGGAATTAGGGGAAAATAGTGTAGAAATCAAGCAAAAAAATCAAGCAAAAAGGGAGAAAAAAAATGGAGGCAGTGACTTGGGCACCGTAGTGCCACTCAATAAAATGGCTAGGATGACATCTAGTAGAATGGGCGCAACAGCGCCAGTCGCCGGGCAAAGTTGGTGACCTAACTTTTTAAGCTGGGTTCCATTCTATTTTCACTCTATTCCATTTCTTTTTCTTCCTTATGCCCAAGCCCTTACCCTAGCCTTTGTTGTACTAAATTTCTTATTGTTTTAGCTAGGAAATCACCTTGCCAAGGTGGATAAGCACTTGATATTTCATGTAAACCCAAATTTTAGCCATTTAGATGAAGAAAGAAGGAAGAAAATCCAATTTTCTATGATTAGAGGCAATTGCTTGAAGTTTCAGGCTTGGAATCCTATTTTTGGATGAAAGCCACACTTGGATTTCATGGTAAGTTATCTTTCTCTAACCAAATTTGGATTTTATGCTTCCTAGGGTTTTCATAAATAGTGCTTTTGGGAAGAAAACGATATGAATTGTTGTAGATTTATGGGGGAAATGACTTAATTCATTGATTATAGTGTTTTGGGACTGTTTTGAGAATGAGAAATATGATTTTGGAACCATGACCTTATTGGTCCCATGTAGTAGATAGCTCAAGAGGGGAGAGGTAAATTGAGCATATAAAAATTATTGCCAAATAAAAATTAATGAGCTAAGAAGGAGTAGTGATGCAACACATATGTGATTTTCATATTTGTTCGTTCAGTCATAGTGACTACTTCACTTCCAAATTCAGTCATAGTGATCAAAGTGAAAAGGCAGAAGTAGAGCCTGAGAACATCCCTGAGGAAGAGGAACTTCAAGAAGAGACTCAAGAAGAAGTTACAATGGTAGATAACGTAGAGAATCGTGTGGCTTAGCCAGCTCAGATAGCTCAATAAATTATGAAAGAGTTTGTGTATCCTACGATTGGAATTTCACTCTCACACATTCTATTGAATGATGAAGCTAGGAACTATGAAATTAAGCATATTCACTTTAATATGCTTCCATCTTTTCATGGTATAACTGCAGAGGACCCACTAACTTTCATGAGTGATTTTTATGCAATAATCCAAACTTTTCTATTGCAAGGATTGACCAAAGACCAAGTATGCATGAGATGTTTTCCCTATACTCTGAAAGATATAGCCAAAACCTGGTTCAGGACTTTAACACCTGGCTCTTTGACTACATGAGAAGCAGTTTACAATAAGTTCATTAGCAAGTTTTACTCCCATGCTAAGACTGTTGAATTGAGAGGCAATATTGCTACATTCTCAGCGTTGGATGGTGAAGCTTTCCATGAGGCATGGAAAAGGTTCAAGACCATATTGATTCAATGCCCTCATCATAGATATCCATTAGATCTGCTTAATCAATTTTTCTGTGATGGACTGGCACAACCATGCTAAGTCATGGTTGATAATGCTGCAAGGGGAGCCATGGGAGATAAGACTTGAGAGGAGACATATGAGTTGTATGAGATGCTAGGAACCAACTGCCAACAGAAACGTGTGAGAGGTAGGTCAAGAGGTATTTATGAAGTAGTTCTAATATAGACTTATCTATGTAGAAGTCAGAGATGGCAAAGCAAATGAAGTCATCGTGTTCAATGGCGGAAAACGTGAAGCAACCACAGCCTACCTCAATAGAGGGTTGTTCCTTTTGTGGTATATCTGGTCATACACATAATGTTTGCCCCTCCAAGGAACACTTTGTGGGAGATGTTGAGCAAGCTGATGCACTGAATTTCTATAACTAGCAGTGACCAAGGAATGATCCATACTCGAATTCCTATAATCCTGGGTGGAGAAATCATCCTAACTTCACTTAGAGCAATGAGTGCAAACTCTTTTCAGCCAACAAAGCCAAAGATTAGTCTTGAAGAAAACTTGCAAAATTTTATGTAAGCAACGTAAAATCGATTTTAGACTAACAATGCAAGGTTTCAAAACATGAACTCAAGACTGAACAATATAGAGGCTTCTGTAAAAAAGATGGAAACACAACTAGGTCAAGTTGTTGAGGCAATGCAAGGACACAAACTTGGATAGCTGCCTAGTCAGTATGAGTAGGGAAAAACTCTTCTTGGGAATCAGTAAAAAGGGAACTTGTCTTGCCTAGACGTTAAATAAAGTGCTTCTTGGGAAGTAACCCAAGCTTTTGAGTTTTTCTTTTTCTTTTAGTTAACTTGAGTTATTAGGAAGAGTTGATTTGTTGCTTTAGTTGATAGGTTAGCATTAGGGTAGTTTGCTTTAGTTATATTTT
>JAYJMB010018366.1:0-43220 GCA_036873735.1 Pouteria campechiana
AGTCTTTGGCCAACCATCAAGTTTTTGGCATCATCGCCAGGGACTGATTGTGAACCATCTATATTTTGGCTCATCATGGCTTCTTAGTGTCAGAGTCGATCTCAATAGGCATTAAATCATTACTTGTTTTTATATTAATGATAAATGAATTCTTCGATAAACCCCATCTCCTCTTTTGGGTTCCTGATGAGAAACAAAACTAGCATGTTAGACTACATTAAATGCATATACATTGATAACTTTTTAGGGAAATGTGTTCTGGCCATAATTGAATTTCTTTTCATTAAAAGACATACCAGTAGAGCTTGCCTTTATCTCTGATGATGAAGGAAAGTCCTAAGTTTTAGATTCAAATGCAATGGGGCATGAGCTGATATAAGGTGATAATTAGGGTTCTTATGGTCATGCAAACTCTTATGACTCCACTGAAGCCTGCGGCACTAGAGTGGGCGGTCAACACTGTCCTCCTATATATTCGTCGTATCTTATGCAAGCCATGCAGACTATTTAAAACAACCCCATCCTTAACCATGCCCAAGGATCATGGTCAGGTATCTACAAAATATAAGAATAATATTTGTCAGAATCATCAATGGAAAGATATTGGAATGATGAATGCTTTCTATGTGAATGAACAACTTAAAGGTTTAATGAACATGATATATGATGAAAGTATAATTTCAACCTTAGAACACATCCACATTAATTTGCAAAGAATGAATCAGATACATAGATGAGAACATTAATATCTGAAAACTTTTGACAGACCTAGTGGATAAGAGGTAGTTTTAGCAAATACTGGACCACGAGCATTATCCACAACCACTAGTAGTATCTCCTAGTGGGCAGGCGGTATAACAATCACTTGCAGTAGTGCCTGCCAACATCCAGGGAAGTGGGTATCGGATAATAGCCAAAGTTCTCACCGCAGGCAGTTCGCCATATTGCTTATAGTACCGCCCACGGTACCATAGACTACTAAGGGCTCATTTTTTGAACAACTTTTATTTAGCAACAATGGTCTGAACACTAAAGAATTATTATAGAATATGTAGTTTGGGTAAAATTGTGTGAATGACCTATAAAAATTATGCAAGCAAGCCCATGTTGGACTTATGAGAATGTTAAAGTATAGCATTGGTTTCTCAATCAAGATCTTCACATTTGGTGTCCAACTCAATTGAATCAACAACGACAGGGATTTGAAGATTAGAAATCCCATCCTATTTTGAGATACAAAGAATATTTTTGTTAAGTTCATTTAGATGTGGCTCTTCGCTTAAATTGGATATCTAAAGTTTATTTAAAAATTCAATAGAATCATTCATGGACTTCTCTTCCTCTTCCTCTTGCTCTCCAAACTCTTCGTCTAGGATGCTTTCCCTTATAGGTGGCTGATTAACATTGCATTGCGGAATATTCCATAGATGTTGATGGTTGCAATGTTAAACTACTTGTCATGGTACTCTCAACTTTGTCTCATTTAAGTAGAATACTTGCATAGCATGGGATGTAAGCATGAACGAGTCATCCTAATACCACAGACAACCAACATTGATACTTGTGCAATGGGGCTCGACCTTGATCCTTTATTTCCTACTGGTGTCAAACCATTCACAGTAAAATAATATGCACGTGTACCAAAGTATATATGGTAACTCAATAACCCGATGTAAATGATCTTGGTAATCCACAACCTCATCAAAAGGATTCCCCTGCATAACAACACTACTATTTTGAGTTCTATGATGCTTACCATGCTCTATTGTGCAAAATCTAACCTTATCCACAACACATCCCAAGTATGTCATTGACTACTTTATATAAGTGGACCATTTGCTAGAAATCACATCTTCTCAGATATTTGATTTAAATTTTATGAATATAGTTAATTTATCTGTAAAATTTATTTCAATATGTTAGCAAAACTAGTCATGAGACTTACTCACTTGATTTATTAGTACAATTTACTAAAATATGTTTGGTTTATCTAAAAATAAATGTATAACTAATAATTATAAAATTACTCACTTTTGAAACTATTCCAAAAACTGTTCCTCGTGTATTTTCTGAATTTCAATTTAACCATTCTTCTTAAGTTCATCTTCATGTTTACTACGGTTCATGAAGAGTCAGGAGAGATAAGTGAAACTTATCGGTCTATGACATGCAACAAACAAGTGGATGTGGTTAGCAAAATTAGATTAACAATGGAATTTGTCTTACCTAATATATATTTGTATTTCTACATAGTTATATAAGATATAACACTGTGTCTTCTATGCATCTTTTTGGGATAACTGTCTATATTTTATCTTGCCCCAAATGGTCGTGCCCTTTGAGCAAATAACGATATGGAGCCCTTTTCGTCTTTATATCAGTAATCCACATTTCACTCACCTCTATTAATGTAGTTTTTCATGTCTCCTTGATGCATTGATAGGAATATAGTATATTCATTAACTTTGTACATCTCTATAATTGAACACTCATGATGATCTCTATTACCTATATTCGCTTTAAGGCTGCCCAAGAACTTGGAAAATTTTGGGTAAAGTTAGTGCTATGTATATGTTTGGATTGGACAATTTTTGATAAGTTCTTAAGTGTACCTCTCAATTGAAAACATCCAGCTATATTGCATGGGTCTGATAAGCAAAGCTTCTTTTGGGAGATGAATACATAGATAATCACATAAAAAAATGATGGAAGAAAAATTCTTTCCAATTTGTACAAAATTGTAATGATATTTTTGGAGAGCTGTATTATAACACTTTCTCATAAAGTCTTCAAGCATAATTGTTTGAAAAAGTTACTAAGCTTAGATATGGTATATGGTATTAAAAATGTCACTGCACAAGAATTCTTGCATGCTTACCAAAAGGAAATATTGCAACATGATCTAGTTGTCATGAGTCTTGAGGTTATGCACTGTGCCCACTTCTAAATTTACAAATCTCAATAAGTTAGCAACATATCTATCTGGGTACTTCCTATCCCTTAAAATTCACAGAAGCACTTACAAGACATCGATGACAATGTATAACATATTGTAGGTTTCACATAGTGCTCATTTTTTTTTACAAAGGTGCAATTCCTTTTTAATACCCAACTTTGCCAAATCTTGATGTGCATTATGTGTATTCTTTGACTTTTTGTCAATGTTGAGTAAGGTTTCGACTAGGTTATTACAAACATTCTTAGTCAGATGCATTACATTAAGATTATGCTAGATTATAAGATTATACTAATATAGAAGTTCTTAGAAGAATCTTTTCTTGATTGAATTAAACTCCTCCTATCCACGTTTCCTTTTCCTCAATATGGATGGGTATTTTTCAGCTACTCTATTTGACAGTAGTTGCAGTTGCTGTGGAACTCTATCCTAAATAGTTTCCTTGGGGGAAGTCGGGTCTTAGCTCAACCAGTAAAATCTTTTTTGTTCCTCCGCCAGATATGGTCGGAAGATAAGCGATGGTGTCCCATGAAATATATTTTGGATATGTAACTTTCTGAACTTGTAACCTTATTAAAATTAGGACATGCAAAATAACTGTGGGTTGACCACTCGGAGAGATTTCTATATCCAGGGAAATCATAGTCTACAGCACTGCAACCTTCATCTTGAAGTGTTGTCTAGATGACGCATGTAAGGTTTGGATTCCCTCGCCCTATAATGTTAACAATTTATTACATAGTGGTTGCATGTAAATATCAATATTTACACCCAGAGTCTTATGACCTAGGATAAGTAGGGTCATCATACTGAACCAATGTTTTCAAAATCGGACCGGACTAGTTCAACTGTGAACTAGCTAGTTGACTAGTCCGGTCTAGCCCTATTCACTATTCACTAGAAAGTTATTTTTTATTTAAAATTATTAGTAAAATAAAATAATAAATTTAAATATAATATTATTATACAAAAGATTTATATATTTAGATTAAGATCTATGGTTTAAATTTTTTACAAATATGTTATATTATTTTTTATTTTTTCAAAAAAAAGAAGATTGGTTCAATCAGTTGAGTTGGTCGGTCGAACTAGTTGGATCAGGCCTAACCAGTTCAATTACCAGTCTGGTTTTGAAAACATTATACTGAATTTTTCTTTCATATACTTACATGGAGGTAATTTATATGGCAATAGGATGACAGGCCATGTATTGCGTTGTCCTTGTGTTATCAAAGGAATTGAAACCATCTCTTGCCAACCCTGGCCTGATGTTTCGCAGATCATTTGCAAAAGTCAAAAACTATCTATCAAATTCCTTCCACACCATGGAATCAACATGATGTCATATGATACAAGGCTACTTAATTCGACCTTCTTAGTGTCATACCATATTAGGTACTATCTTTTTTGACCAAAACAATATTTGTAACCTGGGAATAAAAGAAAAATAATGTAACACCTTATGGGGGATCTTTTTCTTTTTGCTTGCTCCACCATCTTTCAAACATGAAGTATCACACGTCATACAACTCTAAAGGTGGGCATTTTGCTTCTAGAATAGAACACAATCATATTCATAAGCATGAATTAAGTTATATCCAAGACTAAAATCCTTTAAAACATTTTTGGCACTATAAAAAGTTTTAGGTAACATCTCTTCTTCAAGTAAAGTATCTTTCAACAACTCTAACAATATGTCAAAAGGTTTATTGCTCCATCAATTTACTACCTTCATATTCATCAATCTCATTAGGAAGTTCAATAGGGAAAACTTCTTACACCCAAAGTATAACTCACATTGTGCATCTTGAAACAATTTGTTATACTATCAATGAACCCCAATCTCCCCATCATCAGAGATAGTTCCTTTAACATCCTTGCAACATCCTCATCTACCTAAAGTTTGTCTATTGTCTATTCTCTGGTGTTTTCTTGCACTCGATCTACCTCCATTGGCGGCTCTCTACTTTTTCTATGATGGATCCAGACAGAATAGTATCCGGTCATCCTATTCTTATACAAATGTCATCCTATCTCTACGTGTGGAAGTAACATTCAATTGCCACATGTTATACATGGGCAAAATATCATACCATCAAGTTCCATACTTTACTCTATAAACTTCAGAAACTCTTGAATCTCATTCATATATTTTTGACTCAGTTTGTTTGATTCTTGGATCCATTATTTATCCATCTCTATAAGAAAACTAATTTTCAAACCTGGGCATTTGGTAAACTTAACCAAGCATATGTATGAAGGGCTTCATAGGAAATCAAGGGTTAATGAAACCATGCCCCTAACAAATTGTTTGATTAGAACATACTGCCATAAGTGGCAAATATAATTTTCCATAGATTGATTTATCTATATGAAACTAATATATCATTGAATTTTAAAAATGACATGCAAAAAGTGCCTCACGTCCTCATGCTGCCTGCGCATACTGCCTCTACCACAAGTAGTATGAAGGGCACCTATGGTACCATCTTTAGCTATACCGAGACATTCGATTGGGGGTTTTGCAGGGAACATTTTTTGGCATCTGCAAGGACGGACTCACAACATGCATTTATGGCCTTTTATTACACCCCTCTCTTTCTCATGACTAGGGATTAATAATGAAATTCCAACCTCTAGGCCGCGTACTAAGACATTCCTCATTCGCCCAAGATAGCCTAAAACAGAAAAGATTCAAGGCAAGCACATACTAGGGGGAGAAATGTCAAATTAAGCATAGGAATTTGTGGGCCTAAGAGTAGAGAGAGCGCGAAGCCTTTTCTTCAACCACTCGCTTGAAGAAATGCTCTGATGATGAGTTGCAGATGGGTGACATTGTAGGCTAAAGCAGTGAACGAAAGAGTCGGATTGTAAAGGGCAGGGACTGTGGTCTCTAGCAGGGGTAGGCAAGGGCATGGATTGGGTAGTTAACTCCCTATTGAGTTGCAGATGAGGAGCGGGGAAAGGGTGAGGAAGAAGTGTTTTTCAAAATGAGTTTTTGATGAGAATACAAAATATTATATTTTATTAAGAGAATCTTTTATACTTATTTGATTCCTATATGTACTCATTATTCTTATATATTGATTTAATTAGAGTGGTTAAGGGCAAAAGAAGTCAAGTGAAGGATTTTGGATAATTTCAGCATTACTTCATATTTGGGCATAACTCTTTCATCTGACCTCCAATTGACATGATTGAAGATATTTTGAAAACAAAAGAAAAAGTTCAACAACTTTCATGTTTGGAGTTTTCAGAGATAAGGACTACATCAAGGGAAAAAATAGGAAGAATGCCAAAGTTAGGATGAAGTGCAGAGGAGAAGCAACAAGGAGTAGAGCATTGGAGGCAGCAGACTGGCGCCACCAGCGCCAACCCACGTCACACCCCCACCACACCGAGCAGTAAGGTAGAGTCAATGGTGCCCATCTAGCACTAGCAGTGTTCGACTCCATTCCCCTCTTTTCATATTCTGTAGATTTTACATATTTTGCATATTTTTGACTCTCTGTAAATAGTAGTTTCCTAAGGCTTTTTTAGGGTTCTTTTGCTAGGGTTTGGAGAGGATTTCTTAGCGACTTTTGATAGAGAATCTTCTTCTTCTTCTTTCTTCTATTTTATTTTCTTTGTGATTTTATGGCCTTGCATTGCTAAATTTTTATTCTTAGTTTAAGGAGACAGAAGCCTCAAAATCAATAATCATGAGATCTAATTTGATTTAATTGTTCAATTTATACTTTAAGTATTGAATGTTCTTCTTTATTCATGATTATGATTGTTATGTTTAATTATTAGAAAGCCTACTAGTTTATTATTCATTATAATCTATTACTAGATAAGATATCATATCCGTAATTGTTTGATCCTTCTAATTTGCGAAGCAACTAGAGTTTAATAATGTGTTGTTGTTGTAGTTATTAAATCTTAGAAAGAATATTTGACTAAATTAAATGCAACCACTGGTGCTTGTGTTGTTTAGCTTCACCAATCTCTACAAGTTTTAAGGGTGCTATTAGATTAAACATTTAATGCTGGTGTGGGGTTGTTTAGTGGTTAAGGCTAATTAAAATTCTAGTTTCATATTAACTATGTTGAGGGAGAGATAGAAAAACTAATTCCAATGGTGAATATTTAAAGTATGAATTGATTCGTAATTGTGTCAATGATCAGTTATGATATTCTGATGGTGAATGTTAACTTGAACCAAAGTTTTCTTCTCTGATATATTTCTTTTATAATACTTTCTACATTACATTCAAAACCCTCTTTCTTGTTCACATTGCATAAAACTAAGTTAGATACTCCTTGTGGGATCAACCCTTATTCACACTACTACTGGTAATTTAATTGGAGTAAGGTTCTAAATTTGGTTGCCTACGTTAGCACACTAATTTTAAATACCCACATATTGTAAGCCCGCCTGAGACCATAGGCACTTGCAGTATCGCCTATCAATTCCCCCATGCCTAAATCATTATTTACACATGGGCAATCGGGTCTCATCAAAATTTAAACCCACATCCTAACCAAAATTTGACAAGATGCGTTTAAATAAAAATATTAAAAAATGCATTGGCCTAGATTTTCCATGTGTATTTATTTTAAATTTTGTTTCATGTTTTGTTTTATTTCTGTTTTAGTGTTCTAGTTCTTTTTTTCTTGCCCCTTCTGCAATAGGCCTAGTTTTGTTCGCACTCTTCATATGTACATTTTCCACTCGATCCATCAAGTTTTGTTGGTGTGAAGGTGCATTTGTTTAAATCTTTTTTTAAACATAGTTGGTTTGATCTAGTTAATTAAAAAAATTTTAGATGCATTCATCGATATGAATTTTAAACTCCATAATTATTCAAATATTTTACTATTACATGAAATTTTAAAAATAATAATTATTTAAATATTTTACTTTTACTCAAATTTTAAAATCCCTTTAAGCCCTATGAATTTTAAAAACCATAATTATTTAAATATTTTACTTTTATAGGAATTTTAAAATCCCTTTCAGCCATATGAATAATAAAAACCATAATTATTCAAATATTTTACTTTTATATGAATTTTAAAATCCCTTTCAGCCATATGAATTTTAAAAACCATAATTATTCAAGTATTTTATTTTTACATGAATTTTAAAATCCCTTTCAGCCCTATGAATTTTAAAAACCATAATTATTTGAATATTTTACTTTTACACAAATTTTAAAATCCCATTCAGCGATATGAATTTTAAAAATAATAATAATTTAAATATTTTACTTTGACACAGATTTTAAAATCCCATTCAGTCATATGAATTTTAAAAATAATAATTATTTAAATATTTTACTTTTACATGAATTTTAAAATCACTTCAGCCATATGAATTTTAAAAATAATAATTATTCAAATATTTTACTTTTACATGAATTTTAAAATCCCTTTCAGCCCTATGAATTTTAAAAACCATAATTATTCTAATATTTTACTCTTGCATGAATTTAAAATCTCTTTCAGATCTATGAATTTTAAAAATCATAATTATTCAAATATTTTACTTTTACACAAACTTTAAAATCCCTTTCAGCCATATGAATTTTAAAAATAATAATTATTCAAATATTTTACTTTTATATAAATTTTAAAACCCCTTTTAGCCATAAGCAACTCATTCTAATTACTTATTTCATTAATTTCTGTGTTAATTACAAAGCAAAGTCCCTTCTAATTGAAGTTATGGAAATTCTTAATTTATTACCTAACAATAAATTTTATTCCAACACTCTTTGAAATCGAAGAAGACTATCTTAATGAGTGGGAAGCAGGGACTACGTAAAATCTCAGGGGCATATGCAATTATTTAGAATTCAAATTTAAACTATGCCTAATTAGAATGGTCATCTGTCAAGACTTTGTAGACCAAAAAATTGTTTAACTTAGTTAAACACATATTCCCAACAAAGAAATTACATTACTTGTTGCTAGGACACTATGCGCCCGCGGTTACAAAAGCCCATTGATTCTAATAGAGCAAAAACCTAGGCATGGATTGGAACTCCATTTATGCTTGTTAGCCTCCCCTAACCTCCTGCTATCGCAAGCGTCATTCACCTATGATTTTCCACTCTCTATAAGAATCATTTTCTCCTTTATACCACTACTTCCTTTCATCATCCTAGATGTAATGACGCTTAGGACCATGGTTTCTAAGGTTGTTGGCGCAATCAAAAGGCCCAAAATGACAGAAGTTGCGTCCTCCTCTCAACCTTCATCGTCTAAGAGGACTCGCTTGGCAACTCATGTAGGTAACCCCTCACCTTAAAGCAATGTGAATGAAAGGGAAGCTAAAGTAAATGTAGGAAGAAGGGTAGAGGGATGACCTTTAATGTATGACTTGAAATCCCTTCCCAAGGAAGTAGAGGGAAGGAAGGTTCCTATTGTAAAGTTTGAGTTGCATGATTTGCCTGCGTATTACTTTGGTGGAGAAGAAAGAAAATTCAAGATCTATACTTCAATGCAAGGGAGACTAGTGTATGTACAAAAGAAAATAAACCTTGACTTCCTTGATAGATGTAAGCCTGACATTAGAGCCATGATAAACTATCAAGGTTGGGGTTCACAATTGGAATATGATGTACCCATCTATAGAGAACTGATCCTCATATTCTACTTTAACTAGAGACCTAGCACTTACGCTTTGATTGTAAAGGGAGTGAAAGTTGACCTCAGAACAATTATGCTATCCCTTGAAGCATATCTGGGTGTACCAAGTGAAGAAGACGAGAACAAGTTGACTAAAGAGCAAATGTTCAACTTATCTATTGACCATGTTTACACTTTAGCTGATTCATTTATGAGAAGCTGATTCATTTATGAAAACAAGAGACCTCTAAACTGAAATTAGAATGCTTAGAAAGGTGTTAGAAAATATGTTCTTGCCTGAGCTAGAAGTGAAGGAGCAAGTATATAACACCCCGCACCACCACCTACGCGTTTTTGCCATCCTGTAGATTGTTTTTTATTAGGGCCTATGTGGAACGCTACCATTTCCTTTCTTCTTAACAATTTTTCTATTTTTATATAAAACTTGTACCAAAAATCTAACAGAATCTGCCTTGAATTTTATGAATTTAAACTAGATTTACATTAATCAAATAAATTTCTAATATCAATATTCATAATTTCTAATATAAAACATCATCCTATACATTTAGCATAATAGAAAACATCTGAATTTAATAATTATAAAGCAATAATATAACTCACTAACCTAGCCCATTTTATCCATAGCCCGGAACTTATATCGCCCCATGATGATAATAAACATAATCCATCTTAATATCATATACATTTCCACTATTATGATATGCCATTACATTACAAATATACATTAATTGAAATCATCTAAATACACTTATACAAATACATTATGAAATAGAATTTTCATTCCTTATACCACAAGATTATGTCTTCAATCTTGTTGACCAGTCTCAGTGCACATTTGGAATTCTTTACGTAGTCTGTCAGCTAAAAAAATAAAATAAAAAGGCATGAGTCCAGGTAACTCAGTAAGTAGGCATGTTAACAAACTGTAATTAATCCAAATTTTTATAATTAATTCAATCATGGTTAAAGATATAATAAACCAATCATATTATGAGGACTAGGTCCTTATTATTCCATCAGACATATCTAATCATACGTTTTCTCATATGCAACAAAACAACTAATTAGGGGATGACCCTTACCCCCTGAATCATCAATTCATACAACAATATCATATAATCATTTTATTCTTGTAGACATATCAATAACAAAAACATATCTCTAGATCCAAACACACATGTTTATAATTAATGGGATATCCACTATCCCAAGCAAAACATACAAGTCTAGATTCAAACAAATAGGCAAATCCCCATGCATTCAACTAAAAAAGGGGCCCTACTTACCTTATTATTCCTCAAGTTCCATAACTCATCAGGCTCTATAATTTGCTTTCTTTCTATATTCCAATGGGCCTACAAGAAATATTCAATATACATACAATAATATCATTCATTTACAAAAGCAACGTTAACTAATTCATATTAGATCAAAAATAATCAGACCACTATTGAATCCATTTCCATAATTCTCAAATAAATTATCTGCATTCTTAACATTATACAAATTATATTTAAGCGTCCTCTTTCACTATATTCCAAGTAACCTAATTCCCACTCCTTTCGATTAGGGTCTTAGGGTTATAATCAAACCCTTCATACACAGTTTACCTTTCAATGGGATATTTTATCAAATAGCTAATAGGCACTATATAAATCATAACATCTCAATAAGAGATCATAAGGAATTCCATTTCTAACCATGTACAATCATCATACAACATAAGTGACATTCCAATAACCTTAGAAATAGGTTAATTAGGTTCTTAATGTAACTAATTTGCTACTTAAGCACTTTCTACACAAAAGCCCTTTCCAATCCCATTTGGGACATTATCCATGTTCAGATTTTTTACTCTTAAACAAGTCCTAAAACACTATAATCAATGAATTATACTTACTTCCCCATAATTATTATACATAAGATACAAAATTTGAGGAAAATTTACTATTCATAAATTACGTAAAACCCTAGCAAATCAAAATTCATACATATTACTTCAAAAACACTGCAATGCACTAATTAACCATTTCCCCCATACAATTTACACATATACTATGAAATCCCCCAATTTTTCATTGTTCACGGCTAGCATGAAACCTTAGTTTAACAAAATCATTAATTTTCATGCTTAATTAACTTTCAAAATATCATTAAGCATGAATTAATCATTTCTCCCATGTTTCTAACAATAAACACTCATCATCTTCCCCAATATTACTATATACGAAACCCTAGTTTAGTAAAAATGAAAATCGAGTTGGGGAAAACCAATTTACCTTTGATTTCGTACATGACTTGGATCATAGACAAAGAAACAAACTCGAATTCATCAAAAACCCACCATTGGTTGCATCAATCATGAATTTTCTCCCTTTTCTCATCATTCCAACTGAAAAAACCAATCTTGGAGGCATACTCGATAAGATCCACACTTATACAAGGTATATTTGTAATAAAATCCCCAAGGTTTTGGAGTCTCCAAGGGCTGAGGAAGAACAAAAGGCATGGGGAAGAAGGAGGAAATGAAATAGAGAAAGAAAGAATGGAAACACAATTGAAAAACTTCAGTGGAGGTTTTATCATAGGCTGGTGCCAGAAAATTTGGATGCCTTCCTCATTAAATTTTGAAGTGGCATTGTGGCACTGATTTTTGGGGCCACAGCGTCGAATCTGACTGCCCATTTTTCATGTTGTTTTGTCTAGTTTCTTTTTTGTTTTGATTGACCCTTTTTCAGATGTATTTTATCATCATTTTCTCATTATTTTTTCCATTAATAATGATAAAGAACCCATAATAAAATTAATGTATCATTGTCAATTTTTTCTTAATTCCTTCCCTTTTTTAGTTACATTAGCAAACTCCAATGCACTAAAGTATTCAAGTACCAATTTACAAAATTAACACCCTAGGTGTTACAAAGTAACTCATACTAATGCAAGAACACTATGGAAAATCTAAACTTACCAAAAGGTTAGCTTACGAAAACTTATGTTTATTGCCTTTGGTCACTTATCTCCGAGGACAGACGTTGTTGTGCCCTATGGTGTGTGGCTAACAAAAATATTCAAGTATTTCAAGTTTTGCTAGATGAGGAGGCTTACATGCAGGTAGCCTTATTTAAGAAGGATTGGGTAGGAGCTACCTTCTTGAAAAGAATGGGTGTTTAGGTCTTAGAGTATATGTGGAAAATGGATGAGAAGAACCTAAGAGAAATGGAAGAAGATGATAGAAGCAAAGGCGAAGAAGAAAGAGCAAAGGAGGTACCTTCGCAGGGGTAGACGGAGGTTGAAGAAAGTAAAGAGAGGCATGAAGATTTGAGGCCCAGTGTAGAGAGAGCTTCATCACCTCCTAGTGCCTCACTCGCATCTCGACATGCTCCTAGATCCTTAGTGTATACCATGTTGGCAAGGGAGGTGAGAGAGTTGAGGATAGAAGTAGTTGAGTTAATATAAATACTCTCAGCTATAGCTCAAAAGCTAGATATACCTCTTCCTGAGTTTGGACTAGCACAACCTGCACCATCTTTAGTCACAGAAAACCCTGCTCAGGATCTCAAGTTGACATTTACAATGGATGAGCTCACCTCCCACCACGCTTCTACTCAAAAGGAGCCTTTAATCTTATCATCTACCTTGGACTCACATACCTCTCCTTAGGATTCTTATTAGATAAATGTTTTATGATTTGTAATTTTTGGGGTGGAAAAATGTAAAATGGGTATCTTTTGTAAAAATCTATGCCGAGGGATAACAAAGTGATATTTCAATATGTAATCTCCCTTTGAAATGAGATGACTTGTTATCAAATTTTCTGAAATGATATTTTTTTTCATAGCTTTATATGCTAGTTTTGATTTTGACGCATGTTTGAAGCTGATGAATTATTCCTGTGGTTGCATTATATCTCCTAGTCTATCTCATCGTTATGATTGCCACCAATATAAGTAGTTGTTCCCCACAAGGAATGCTCTGATTGCAAGCCCAATTAGAATTCTTGTTTTGGTAGCAATATGTCAAGAGAACTACATGTCAATGTCATGCTTATGTAAACCAAAAAGGGACACATCAATTAAATTTCAAACTCCGATGTCATCCCTTGATTGATAATTTCACATGAAATTGATTTTTCAATGCTAATAGCACTATAGTTTTGGTTGCTGCATATCTCATAAAAAAGTGCCTAGCATCCCCCCTACCACCTTCCAATAACACCTGGATTGTAGGTGGTGTTATAGGTGCTCGCGATACCACCTGCGAAGAGACAGAATCATGGGTCTGAGAGTTTTCTTAGAAAATCAACCGTAGACAGTTATACCTGCCACTTGCCATATTGCCTGTAGGACAGCTGATATTCACAGGCACTCGCGCTACCGCCTACCGTCCCATGTGTAAACTCGACCCATTTTTTTAAAATGTTGTATAGGACATCTATATATATTATATGGTAATATATATGGGTAATAAGTAAAAAATTAATTAAGATATTATTTAATTTATATAAGCCTGCACTACTTGTAATATATTCCCTGAATATTCAAAATTATAGGTCTAACTTATAAGAGATACTTAGGAGCATTAGTTTATTATTTCAACTTAAGTAGCGTTATAAAGTATTAATTTTTTTGTATAATATTATTCTCAGAAAAATATAATATTCATTTTTGCTACTGGTAAATAATATTTATTTCTGCTACAGGCAATGAAAATATATATTGTATTATTTAAACATAATATATTAGTAAATACATCTAAATGCTGGCTATGTTTGCATTTTGAGGGGCCACGTTTGATAACAAATGTAGCCAACCCAAAATGGTCGTGTTTGACATTAAATGCAACTAACAATAGTTGCATTTAGTGCCAATTGCAACCAAATAAAAAATGATTGCATTTGGTTGGTTGCCTTTGCTGCCTTTTGTTGTAGTGTATATGAATTGAAATTTTAGATTAAGTACTTATATTTATCGAATAAGATGGATGTTAAAATGAACACCTTAGTAGATTTATATTTGTATCTTTGATATGAGTAAAATGATACTTCTTCCATACAAGTGAGTTTAAGTACACTAGGGCTACTCAATGAACTATAAGTTTGAGAAGCCATTTAATGAACCAAAACATCATAACCTATCAATAATAGTCAAAGTATTTTTTTAGTAAAAAATAATAATATGCCACACATCAAAGTATAATAAACATGAAAGATTATACTTTACATTCAAAGTTACCTAACTGTAACTCTAACTTGTTGCTTTCCCTCCTCCATTTTGTCCATCTTCATTCATTGTATAAATACTTTCTTTATATAATGGATAATTTCTCTTGTTATACCCAACTAAATTCTTCTAACATACATGATAAGGCCTTCCTTTTGCAAGGGGTGCAACGCAAGTCAGTTTGGTTTGCGTTGAACCTACTATAATCTATTTTTAAAAATCCCACCCTACCCTTTTATTAGATAGGTTCAATTTAAGGTTGAACCTATCCTATTTCTTTTAAGGTCGGGATGGTTCAATTTTGGGTTAAATTTGGTTTCGAGAACTCATCAATGGACTATCTAGCAAAATCATATTTAACTTACTTTTAGCAAACTATGTTAACCTGACATTGATTTAATTATTTTTTTAAAAACTGTATAAAAAAGACAATGGATAACTCGAAACCTATTGAAAAAACTCATATTGAAAAGGATCATATCCTACTAATTACTTTAATAGCTTGTCCTATTCTACTAGTTACTCAAAACTTGTAAAAAGAACCTGTAAAAATTTCTTTTTAATAAGTTGTGCGGGTCGGTTTGGTTTGGGTACCTAATGCCTTAAATTGAACCTATCATAAAAATGAGTGTGAGTCAAGAAGATGGAATCGACCCTACCCTTTGGGCAAAAAAAGGTAAAACCGAACCTGCTAAATTTTGGGTTAACTTGCTTAATTGTGGATTTAAACCTCTTGGTTGTTCATCCCTTTGTTTGGACAACATGTGGATCTATTAGCATGATATTTTGTGAAGATTGTATATTAAAAGCCTTACTTGCATTAATAGGTTGTGACGTAGCTGCACTTTCTCAATTGACACATACCTAAGTAAGTTGTGAAGTAAGTTCATTTTTTATGCCATCGTTCTCTATCAACCCTGGGTCAAGACACTTTTCAACTACGGCAGCATCATTATTCAACTCACACATTAATGCAGTTGCCTTCTTGAGGCAGATAGGCAACTTGTTGATTCATTGATGAGGTATGTGCAACCTTGAGATATGATGTGGTGACGTAATAAAGATGAATTTTCCACAATAAATGTATCTGAGCATAGAACCACTTTTTATTTTTCTTTTGCGGTCTGCCTTCACCCTTTTAGAATGTGCTTTGAAGGCATCTTTGCTTGTCTAAACATGGCATGTGCTTACAAATAAGACCACGCCATTCGAAGTTAATGCGTGAACAACTTGCAAACTGACCATCTTTGTCCCATGTCACCAGCCTCTTTTTAGATACTTTTCCAAATTTATAGACAAAGTATTTGTCTATCATTCCTTCACTTGTAGCAAAGTCTGATTTATAATAATGACTGGTTACTAATTCATCTTAGAATTCAAAGAATATTTTTCTAGTAAAATTTATCGTCATTTCTGCCTCATTGTCATATTCAGTTTTCAATACAGGAATACCGTGTGATGATTGACAATCAGCTCTAATTCTTCATTTCGTCTCTTCTCAATGGCTCTATCATACTCGGGAACAAATTCAACCAACTTGGTATGATATGTAACAAATAAGTCAAACATCCCATTCATGCTTTCACTACAGTTGTTAGTTGACATGCCAGCTAAAAATGCTCTTTGAGAAAGGAGGACTCCATTTGTGTCAAATACCATACATGTGATTCAACCAAGTCTTTTCCTCCAATCCATACTCTATAATCATTTGTAACCATGCTGTTTCAAAATCATCATTCTCCTCAGAGTATACACAATCTGCCCATGAGCTTTTGAAGTTAGGATACTTATGATAATTTTTTTATGTAGTTTTTTTAAAATTTATATGCCACATGCATAATTGGTGATCTGTGGTAGGAAAAACTTCTGCTATAGCTGCTGTAATAGCTGTATCTTGGTCAGCAGTAATGGCCTGAGGAGGCACACCATCCATTGCTTCAAGCCACTTTTGGAAAAACCATTTAAAATCTTCCATTGTCTACCCAGAAAGTAGCCTGGCACCGATTAATGTTGTCATTTTATGATGGTTTATGCCATGACATATCATATGCATTGATTTTGTAAGTGATGTTAAAACAGATAACATTACCAAAATGACGAAAGTCTTGTTTTTTTAATGTGCTGTCTATCCAAAAACAAGATATCATCCACCTTTGATCATCAACTTGAATTTAATAACTAAAATTTGGATAATCTATACCCTTGCATTAAAAACAAACTATCAGAGCATCTACACCTCTACCAAACTTTTCAGTCCTTCTCTTTCTCAATGTGTTTTTCACACCTCTTTCTGAATAGCCTAAGCATCCACGTCTACCATCTTCGTAAGTGAAAAAATCCAGTGCTCTTGCCTCACCAATACCTACTCCACTCAATCCTTCAAATACATTATTCATCTGGGACTCAGGAGCCTTCCTGTGTGACCGAAGGTATTATTATTTGTTAGGTGTCATCAATTTATGACTATGCATTTCAACAAACTTATTTAATATCCATTTTGTTGAACCTAACGAGTATTGATACCTGGATAAAATCCTCGATGTTAAGTGAGTGAGAGGAGTGGGGTGCAAGATTCTAAGCATAGATTGTAGATGAGAATGTTAGGCCCTTCCTTCACTGGTAAACCGCATGCAAAGTATTATTTGCTTTTATGGCCTCTAATTTCGTAGGGTTGTGTTGAGACAGCAGAAAATCAAGTGGATGAAAGCAGTTTGGAGATCAGCGGAACAGGCAATCAGATGCTTGACATTGGCAGTTCATTATTCCAAAGAAATTGAATCAATAAAGCCAAGCTGAAAAGAAAACTGCTGTCCGGGCAAGAATTTTAATTGAATCCAGAATTCCACAGAAATTGCAAGCCACTCTCCGTATAATAATTTTAATTGGTTATATCCAATTGATCTTATGGCCAGCTCCCGTTGGATCCAAGATACTAAGGGCGCAAGCAACACTCAGATAATGGGAAATCCAGGTGCGCAGGCAGTGTTAAAAATGCAGAGGCGAGAGCGGAGCCAAGCTCTCAACACGAAAGGTTGTGCAAGAGTTAAACGTTTACATCCCTTATCAAAGCACGCAATTAGATTTTTGCAGGAGGTAGCATAGTTGAAAGCCTACCTCCTCCAGCAGTGGCCTAAAGCAATGGATGATAGACTACTTTCTGGGTAGACTTGGTAGCATTCTACTTGGGATTGCCTACTCCAGATCCCACTGCAGTAGCAATCCACCGATCCCACTGTAGTAGTGTTATCAAGAAAGTAGGCCCAGATTGCTTTATGCAATGGCACCACAGATCCCAATGTAGTAGTCTTATCAAGAAAGTAGGCAATCCACAGATCCCCAGTGACCTCCTCCAGAAAGTAGCCTTGATTTTATCCAACTTGGCATGCGACTCACCTAAGGTATGCACCACAATTTTTAAAATCCAAGCTTAATGCAAAGTCTGAAGAGGTCGGAACGTGCAGGCTATTGTAGAAACAAGAAAGGTACGGCCAAATTCCCAAACCATTCAGTGCAATCGGATGGGACCCATGGTTAAAAATCAACATGTTAATTCTGAAAAGATGGAATTGTTACTTCATGCGGATGATACGGTCCAAAGTCATGCACTCCAACTATCCGAACATCGTATGGCATTCAAGCATTTCAAGCAACCAGAAATCCCAAACAGAGATGGCGTGCATGAGATTTTTCTCGAAGTGGAAATATGTTCTTGAGAGCAATGGAGGATTCCCACTGGCAGAATATTAATCATTATGGGCATATTTCATGTGGCAAACTGTGGTATTTATCTGGATGTATTCAACTAGCAGCTCAGAACATCACCCATAATCCAAGCGTCAATGCAGTTTGGTGATTCAAACATATTATTTAAGTGGTTTGGAAACTCAAATGATACTTCTAATTATATTATTGGAAAATGCATGTCAAAAACACTAAAAATACATGCAACTAATGAAGTTGGAAAGATTGCAAACTCCACCCAACTAGCAAAGTTGGGAAAATTGCAAACTCCACCCAATCAGTATAGTTAGGAAGATTACAAACTCCACCTAACTAGCAGAGTTGAGAAATTTACAAGCTCCACCGAACTAGTGGAGTTGGGAAATTTGTATTTCACCTCCAAGTAGCGGACTTAGGCCCTAGAAGCCTATAAATACTCTCTCTCCTCTCATTCCATATATATAAACTCTTTAGACTGAAGCTTAAGAGCTCACTAAGAGGTAGATGCCTCCATTGATACTAGTAGTCTTTAGCCATTGGTAATTTTTTTTGGTGCCTAATGGCACTTTGCTATGGCCCCACCATGGCACACATGTGGGTCCCATTCAAGTTGTGGTAATAGTGGGTCCCATGTGATTATATGGACAATAGGATAATGTAATTTTGGATAATTAAAACATACTAAAACTTGTTAAAAATACTAATTAAACCTTGTAAATGGCAAAGTTATCCTGAAATTAACTCATAGGATTAGAGAGATGATAACATATACCTACCCATTGTTTTAAACTAATTAAGAACTATCATTATTATTAATTACAATCATTAGTGCTAATCATGATTAAGCTTAATTAACTCAAAGTGTAATTTGGCTTAATTCATGCAACCTATCTATATGCCTACTTTTAGTTTTTTATGGGATATTATAAAACACCACTCATCCAATCACTCCACTTTTTAAGTCTAGGATCAAGTCACCAAGTTAGTGAATAATGACTCACCGAATCAAACCCTAGTAAAACTACTTCAATCAACCAAACTTAGTTAACCTGGTCTTGCTTTTCTTAAGCTTCTCATGAGCAAATGAGAGAGCTAAGTCACTTGTTGAGTCATCCAAGTATTATTTAATCAGTCAAACCTAGCCAACCTAGTGCCACTTTTTCTAAGCTTCTCATGGGCAAATAAGAGAGCTGAGCTACTTGCTAAGTCATCGAGTATGATTCACCGAGTTAAACCTAGTCAACTTGATCTCGCTTTTCCTAAACTTTTTATAGGCGAATGAGAGAGCTAAGTCACTCACTGAATCATCCAAGCATGATTCACTGAGTTAAACCTAGTTGTCCTAGTGCTACTTTTTTAAGATTCTCACAGGCAATGAGAGAATTGAGCCACTCGCTAAGTCATTCGAATGTGATTCATTGAGTTAAAACCAGTCAACCTGGTTAGGCAAATGAAAGAGCTAAGTTTGATTCATTGAGTCAAATCCAGTCAACCTAGTTCTATTTTTTTAAGCTTTCCATAGGCAAATGAGAGAGTTGAGACACTTGCTAAGTCATCTAAGTGTGATTCACTGACTCAAACCCAGTCAATCTGGTTTTGCTTTTCCCAAGCTTCTTATAGGTAAATGAGAGAGCTGAGCTACTCACTAAGTCATCCAAGTATGATTCATTGAATCAAACTAGTTTCGCTTTTCCTAAGCTTCTCATTGGCAAATGAGGGAGATGAGCCATTGCTGAGTCATCCGAGCATGATTTGCTAAGTCAGACCAAATCAATTTGGTCTCATTTTTCCTAAGCTTCTCACAAGCAAATGAGAGAATTGAGCTGCTCACTAAGTCATCTAAGCATGATTCACTGAGTCAAACTTAGTCAACATGGTCCTGCTTTTCCTAAGTTTCTCACCAGTAATTGAGAGAGCTGAGCCCTCATTGAGTCAAAATGTCTAGTTTACCTAGTCTCATTTTTCCTATGCTTCTCTCTGGAAAATAAGATAACCGAGTTACCGAGTCATTGAGTCATGATTCACTAAGTCAATTCCTGTTGTGACTTATTCAAAGTCACTTATCCTTCTTAGGCTCCCTATAGTTATAAGGAAAGCTAAGCCCTGTTTTTTTCTTGGTATCTTTTTGGTCTAAATAAAAAAGAGAACATTTGGTCTTAATTCCTTCCAGAATAAATCAATTGGATCAAAATATTCATACTTTAGATTGACTAAGAGTCTAGCAACTTAGTCTAGAATTATGTCATCCTTTTAGCCTATTGGCTTAAGGTGATCTACTAAATTTTAAGCTATTGCAATGTGCTTGGCAATTTCAAAGATAACACATCCATTCAAAAGAGAATGTGTTTTATTTTTGAGTCTTTAAATGCATTTTACTTTTTCTTTTAATGGAGAGTTTTTTTCTATTGTGGAGATACAATTAAGACTACTTGTGGTCTGGGATGTGAACATGCAATTTTTTTATATACACATAACAAGTATAATTAATTCAGAACATTAATGAAAATGGAAATTGTTTGATTCATTCTAATAATCTTTGTTCCATTTTTTCTCTGTTATTCTTTTTGTTTTGTTACAGGGTGCATCGTTATTTTAGGCCATATTTTATGAAGTTTAAGGCATTAAGATATGAGTAAATGCTATGGAAAGATTTTTGCATCATGGAAATAAATAAGTGGGATTTTGGCACCATTGCAGAGGTATAATATATCATGGTAAGCAACTGCTAAATAAGGAGTATCATCACCACAAAGCAATTTTAAGATCATACATGGTTATTTCATTTTCTGATATCCAATGAGAATAATTTTTTCTTTTTAAGCGAGAAAAGGAATTGAGATAATTAGGAGGGGTCAGTGGGTTAAAGGTGTGAATTTTTAGCACTATAGAAAAGGTAAGCATGTTTGAGAGGGAGAAAAGGTAGGTGTGCAAGACCCCTCATTATTCTAGCATGGTTTCCTCTTAGCCACACGCATGTGAAAAATCAACTGTTGACGATGAATCCGCTCCATCATACAGCTTAAAAATCATTTTCATGGAAACAAGCATGAAAACATTTGTATGAACCCAAAACGGATAGTAGTATACTGTAGGAGCCAGAATATTATAATTAGTATCAGAGCCGACCCTCAATATGCCCGTAATGAGGGTGTGTCTATCAAAGATGCTGGAGCCCCTTGGTTGGGTGGATTGTGAGATCCCACATAGCTCGGGTGAGAGAGGTGTAGAGTTTCTATAGGATGGCCTAACCCAAGAGGAGAGGGGTGAATTGAGTACATAAAAATTCATTGCTTAACCCCTATTGGACAATTTTCCTCTTTCATGATTGTGTGTGGTGTGGCGTAGGATGAACAATAACAATACAAGAGGAATAAAACAAATGAAAAAACATATATACACACAGATAAGAAGATTTTTATAATGGTCTAGAACCTCGTCCCTATATCCACTCTTCTAAGAGCACAGACTCATCGTGCCTTGGGTTCCATTATATTGTATACAATGGAATATATAAGTATCCTCGATACTTCTTCTGGATTCCAGCTCCAGGGGGTATGAACAATTGTCCCTGACACTTCTTCTGGATTCTACCTCCAGAGGCATGAACAATTGTCTCCAACACTTATTCTGAATTCTAGCTACGGGGAGCATAAACACAAGTGTCCCTGACATTTTTTTCTCGATTCCAGTTTTAGGGGGCATGAATAAGTGTCCCTGATACTTCTTCTGATTTCATGAGCTCATTAAAAAACTCACCTATTTCAAAGATCATAGACAAACTTGGTAGTTTTCCCAAGCTCACTATCAACTCACTGGTTTTGAAGTTCACTAGCAAACTTGATGGTTTTCCAGAGATCACCAATAACTTATTATAACGTGGTTTATTGAGTTTACCACAAACTTTCTGGTTTTTAGACTAACCAAAAAACTATTACACATTTAAGCACAAGGAAAAATATGTTTCTCTCTCTCTCTCTCTCAGCTCTATGTAATACAAAAAGATCTTCCCATAATGTAACTAGAATGGTAATGATGATTAGCAAATTGAAGCTCATAAAGATAGATGATGGTTTACTTTCTTAGCCATGGGTGGAAGGATTTGCATATGGTAAAGCTCATTTGAAATGGGTTCCTTCACCACCTCCGAATTGTCCCGCTTCTTCTCCTTAAATAGCTTCTTCAAAATCTTGATTGTTGGAGAAGATGAGATCCGTTGAATGTAGAGAAGAGAGCAACATTGAATGAATAAGACAGTTTGAGTTTTCTGCCATTAAAGTCCTGATCTTTTTGTTTTGTCTCGAGCTGTTGCAATGCCAATTAAAGAGGAGGATGAGCTATGATAAATGTGTTCCTCATTTAACTTATTACAGCCTCAAAAAACTTGCAGCATCGCTTATTGCCAGAAATGCTTATTGGTATTAATCTGTATAATGATGGCTTGAATGCAGATGCCATTTGTGTGCTAGCGACATAAAATGATTCTCCTTTAATACGTCATAACCTTTCTTTATCTGCATTAGATGAATTGTTCCAAGGTTTGTCTGTCAGATAAACTTCTAAAAGAATGATTTGTCTGTTAAGTAGTAGACAAACTTTAACATAGATGAAGTTACACTGAATGATAGACAAACACTTCCTTGTTTGCCATAAGTCCTCGAGAAGATTGTCTGTTAATCAATCCTTCATGTATATGCTTTATCTATTGAAGATAATAGACTAACTTTGAATGGTGTTGATGAAGAAGAGTTGATCGATTGACAAACAGCTCCCTTAATATGAATAGATGAAGTAAGATATGCTTTCTTTATTTTTCATCGTCCATTGGAGGTCACAGATGAAGTTTGCTAGTTTTGCATGAACAAACATAGTGTGATTTTCTTCTTTTGTTCCTTGTTTTCTATTGAAGATGCTAGACGAAACTAACTTCAACTTGCTCAAACAAACAAAGTGTGGCGTGCATCTGGTGTAAGAAATGGACAAAGTATGTTCCGCTTTGTCTTGGATAGAATACTTTGCATGTCCCATGTGTTTGTTGTAAGTTGTAGATGATTGTGCCTTTTTTGTTGTAGTACATTTCAATCCAATTAGCTTTTTGTTTGTTTAGCTTCGTCTATGCTCACTGTACAACATTTACTTTATCTTCTACTTTAGCTGAACTTTGTCTGTTGTAATAGACAACCTTTTGATCCAAAGATGCAGCAAAGTTCTTTAGCTTTTTTGCACACTTTGAGCAACAGAATGACTTTGTTTTAGCAACTTTCTTCGTTCTTCAATCTTGATTTGTTTGTCTTGGCTCAGTTGAAGTTGTTCTCACATGTATCAAGCTTTCTTATTCTTAGACGAATTCTTTCATTAACTTTATTGATCAGACAAAGTTTCTTTTCTTGTGCCTGGTCGTCTGGGTGTCTACTTCTTTGTCTTTCTTCATTTGTCTGTCAAGTCGTTGAGTTGCTTCTTCATCTTTGTGCTTTATATTGGATAGACTAATCAGATATAAATAGTCCAAATTTCTCAAACGTAACATAAGCTTTTTGATCATGGCTTCTTCTTTAATTTCTTTTTTGCATTTGTCTGTTGATATTTTCTCGTTAAGGTTGATAGACAACACAAACTCATTGTAGCACATCTTCAAAGCCTTATTTTTCTCCCATGCTTTTGTTCATGGAAGATTCAATTGTGATAAGGCAACCTTTCTTGTTGCTTGTCTTCTGTTTTTTTTTTCCTTCTTCTTACATGATTTTCATCAGTTTAGGTCCTTTTGGAATGTAGCAAATTGTTGTGGTAGTTTGTTGCAGGTGATCATTATCATCCTGCACTTGAACTTTTCTGCATTTGCTACATTGTTAGCTTTCATATGTAATATCAAAATATATTTTATCCTAATGTAATTGAAACATTTTGTAAAGTAAGGATAATATACATTTTCATTGAATGCATAATATGAAAGCTTAAGTAATTATGGTGCTTAATATGATTTAGCAAATTTATGCAGTATAGATTAATTAGTGATATGCGGACCATAAGATGAAGACTATATGCTTATTTAATTAATTATTCATGGTTATGTGTTTATGTTAATTAATATTTATCAATTCATAACCATACATATGATCATTAGAGATTTAAGCAGATGGGTTTCTTATTTTAATACAAGTTTTATTATCATCAAAATCATATACAATAATTTTAACAAGAGGGAGTCCTAGTTTAAGTGCCCCAATCTCGGTTGTGAAAGTGACCCACATTTTGGAGATGCATGGATGGGAGGCCCCCAGAGCCCACTTATATGGGGGTGGAAGGGACAAATCTATGCACTTATGCCAGGCATCTTGCAGGCCAGATGTGGCAAAGTAGACAATAGTACACTATAGGAACTAGGCTGTTACATTACATTTGACTCAAATCTTGACTTAAGTAAGACCTTGGTGAGAACATTTGCTATTTGAAATGTTATTAGAATGTAGTGTAGGCTAACAGTCTTATTTTCAATTTTGGACTTAATAAAGTTCTAATCAATTCTCACATGCTTCATCTTGTCATGATGCATTGGATTATGAACTATGGTAATAGCAGACTTGCTATCATTGTAAAATTTCATTGGTGATTACTGAGGCATATCCAAATCCTTCAAAAGTCTCTCTAACCAAATTAATTCATAGATCCCTTATGCTATAGCTCATTTATTCTGCTTCAACACTACTTCTAGCTACAACTAATTGGTTCTTACTTCTCCATGTAACTAGGTTACCCCGCAGTCTTGTACAATGATTAGTCATGGACTTTTTGTCTTCTACAGAACCGGCCCTACATCAGCAGATCCCTTAATGTCTTTGATCTTGTTTTCTTCGGAAGAGCAAGCTTTTTCCTAGAGTCCCCTTTAGATATCTTAAAATCTGTTCCACAACTTCTAGATGTCTCTTTGTAGTAGAGTGCATAAATTGATTGACTACAGTAACACTATAAGCAACATTAGGTCTAGTTAGAGATAGATAGGTCAATTTACCCACAAGATGTTGATATCTCTCTTAACTCATTGGTGGATCATCTTTGGTTATTTTGTGTTTCTAATTCCATCAATGGGTGTTGATGGTTGCTTGCATCCAAGTTTGCCTACTTCCTTAAGGAGATCTAGGGTATATATATTTTTTGAGAAATAAAGATTCACTTTTGCTTTTAGCAATCTCCATCCCCAAAAAGTATTGAAGTTTACCCAAATCTTTAACTTTAACCTCAGATTTTAAGAGACTATTCAAGTTGTCTATTTCAGTAACGTTATCTCCAATCTCCATATCATCCATATAGACTATTAAGATTTCTTTCTTTCCATTTGTAGTCTTTTTCACAAACCATGTTGGTTTGCTTGACCCTGTGTATAGCCAAAATTCTTCATAACTATATAGAATCTAATGAACCATGCTCTAGAAGATTGCTTAGACCATAAAGAGACTTCTTTAGTTTGCATACAGCACTGGGCTCTTCAGTGTCTTCAAATCCTGGTGGTAGTCTCATATACACTTCTTCTTTTAGATGTCCATTTAGAAAGGCATTTGACACATCCATCTAATGAAGCTTCCAATTTATATTTAGGCAATTGATAGGAGAACCCGAATGGAATTGAGTTTTGCTACTAGTGCAAAAGTTTCTTTACAATCAATACCATAGGTTTGAGTATACCCTTGAGCTACTAATCGAGCCTTGTATCTATTTATTCTTCCATCAAATCCAACCTTAACTATGAAGATCCACTTACAGCCCACCAATTTTTTTTTGGATCAGATTTATCTACAACTCCCAAGCACCATTTTCTTCCAAAGCCTTCATCTCTTCCATGTTAGTTGTTTTCCACCTTAGATTTTCAAGAGCCTCACTTTTAATTCTTTTGAACTACAACACTGTCAAATTGTGTGATAAAGGCTTTATAGTTCTCAGGCAATTTGTAGTATGAAAGGTAATTTGAAATTAGGTGTTTAGTAGTATAAGATCTAACTTCATTTCTGATAACTATATAAATGTCTAGATCATTAATTGTAACAATAACTTTCTAAACATCTTATCATACAAGATTTGGCTTTGGTTCCAACAATTGGTTTTAATGGGAAACTTGAGATCTTTTTGCGTATACCTGTAATTCACTCCGATTTGGAGGTAGCACCAAATCTCCCCCTTGACTTATTTCACTTATTGGTTGTCACAAAGAAGAGGAAGGTTGAAGAGGAAGAACAACGAATGGATCCCAATTCCAATAGTTTGCTTCATCTACTTTATTCTCTCTTTGAAGTGAACTTTTGGTGTAAAAAGACCCAGTTTCAAGGAATGTGACATAACATGAGATGAAGAAATGCTTTGACCAGGGACAATAGCATTTGTAACCCTTTTTTGTGGGAGAGTACCCCACAAAAACACATTTAAAGGCTTTGGGATCAAATTCACTACGATTTGGATTTGTGTTATGGATGAAAGCACCACAACCGAACAGTTCTGGCTTTAGAGAATAAAAAAGACTCAAGTGTTAGAAGGATTTTTTGAGACAAATCAATAGGGTGTTAAATTGTAAAATTTTGGAAGGAAGTCGATTTATGAGACATGCAACTTCAACACAGATTCCCCCAATATGATTGTGGAACATGAATTGTGAACATGAGTGAATGAGTAATCTCAAGAAGTTAGTGATTTTTACATTCGGTAACCTCATTCTATTGAGGAATATATGCACATGAGCTTTGATGAATAATACCATGATCATGAAGGTAATCTCATAATTCATTTACAAAATACTCTCTCTCATTATCAGTATGTAGTATGTGAATGTTGGATTGAAACACGTTTTGGACTATTTTATGAAATTGAATGAAAATTGAAATAGTTTCAGATTTTTCTTTTAAAAGATAGACCCAACAAATATGAGTTTGATTGTCAATAAAAGTAATAAACCATTGAGTTCTGGTTAAAGAATTTATATGGGAAGGACCCCATATATCACTATGAATTAGATGGAAAGATTTCAAAGATTCATGCGTATGAACAGGATATGATTTTTCAAGTTTGTTTTGCAAAAATACATGACTTACATTGAAAGGAAGAATGATCTTTATCGATAAACAAATTTGGGTACAAATATTTCAAATGCTGAAAACTAGGATAAACCAAACAATTATGCCAAAGAATCACATTGGAATCAAAAGAAGTAGACAGAAAAACTAGTAGGTTTATTTGGTTTTGGAGAAGAACCAGTGGGACAGTACAGACCATGATGTTCCTCCACTGTGCCAATCATCTTCCCTAAAGACAAATTTTTAAATTCACAATGATCATATAAAAAATTCACTGAGCATTTTTAATCCTTTGTTAATTGCTAATAGAGAGAAGGTTATATCTTAAACTAGGAACATGAAGAGCCAACTTTAAAACGAGATGATAACAGGAAATATTTCCAACACCAAAAATAATAGAAGAACTACCATCGACCACCATGTTCGTCATGTTATCACTACACCTTTCATAAGCAGAGAAATATTTTTCTAAACCTGTCATGTGGTCTAAGGCACCGGTATGGATGATCCGCTTTTTATCACTATCCACATAAGATAACAAAGATGACAGGGAATTACCTCTTTGTGTGCAACAACCATAGATGTCCCAACACATGTCCTTTGTGTGATTCAGCTTGTGGTAGTGTTCGCAACATAATTGACCACTTTTGAACTTTTAATTTGAGTTGAAATTGGTCTCCTTCTTGTTAGTAGTACAGGCAGAACTTTGAGAAGGTTCATCACTCATTTCACTTGAGGAACCATGAATCATTAATTTCTTGTGAGTCTCTTCATGATGAACTTTAGCAAAATCTTCATCACTCATATCGCTTGAGGAACCATGAATCATTACTTTCTTGAGGCTCTCTTCACGACGAACTTCAGCAAAAGTCTCTTAGATTGATGGGATAGGTTTGGTTTCGAGAATTCTTCTTCTAACCTCGCTGAGTTCTTTGTTGATGCTTTACAAGAAATCAAAGACATGATCCTTCTCCAATATCTTGTTGTAGAGAACGCAATCATTTAGGCACTTCCAATGTATGGCATAATACAAATCCATCTCTTGCAATAATTCTATCAAAGTATTATAATATTATGTGATAGATTTAGTTCCTTATTGGGTGTTGCGGATGAGAGAATAGATCTCAAAATATTGGGATGCATTTTTGAGATTAGAATACATTTCTTGGATAGCTCTGTAGATTTCTTATGCAATGCAAAAGACAAGATAGGTTCGGCTGATCGAGGGTTCCATGGAGTTGATCAACTAGGCCTTGAAGATTGAATTTTCAGCCTCCCATGTACCTAAAGTTGCATCACAAAGAGGAGTAGAAGGTGTGTCACCAATTAAGAAAGACCCAATCCTGCTAGAGATTCTTAGTATTGCGCTTGATGAATCCGCCTCAATGATGATTGCATTGTACTAGACATAATGTTAGTAAGATAGAAGGGCATTTTTTTCAGATTTTAGAACTAGTTGGAATGCTCAACTTTGATACTAGGAAATCAAAGATTCAAGAATTATTTTATTTATCTAAGTTATTTTATTTGAATGATTCTGATTACAATATAAATCAAATGAAAAAACTATTCACCAGCTAAAAAATAGGAAACAAACTTTTAAAATAGGAAACTAGGAAAACTAACTCCCCTATCATCGAGATTTCCCCCCTATCATCGAGATTTCCCAAAACTAACTCCCTTATTGGGATTTCCTAACTTTCAAACATAGTTCCTTATCCTTTCTACTCTTTAACATTCTCTCATATTGCCTAATTAAAGAGTATGCACCACTATCTTGATCTTGTGTGACATGTGTGCATCCTTTTGCACAAGTATATGGGCTAAATGACCTTTTATATGATGATTCCACTCTACCAATGTTGTTATCATTATCATTGTTGTTGTCATCATTATTAGTATCGTGATGACCACCATCACCACAATCTCTTCTTTGTATTATTTATGATGAAGAATCTCTAAACAGTTGTTGAGAAGCAAAACCTCTCTTATGAACTGACTAGGTTTGAGATTTGGACAATGGATTAAAGGTTTCTTCTGGAGTTTGTTCTTGCTATAGGACTCCTTTATATCCACCCCTTATTTATGGGCTTCTTGGGTATTAATTCTGTTGGGTATCATTCTGTTTATCTATATCTTCTAATTGTAACCATTCATATAGTAGATCTTCTCTAGAATAATTTTCTCCAATTGTTTATGATATCCAAATGTCATCAAATTTAGATGGTCTTCAAATTTTCTATTCTCCTCTCGTGTATTCTCATCTTGTAGTAACCTCTTCCATAGCCTCCTATTATAATAATGTAATATAAGCCTTTTCAGCTTTTCATACCTCATTCTGTTCCTTCTCTAAGTACGGTTGAGGGAGAATATGCTCCACCTTTGTTCATATAATAATAAAGATATTATTTGGCTTAAAATTTTAACTGCCAACAGCTTGAATGTTAAGGTCTCGATGTTGTATAAATTCTACTATTTATCTATAATTAATTTGAGATGATGTATTGGTACTTTAAAGATTAAGCATATATGTGACTAAGTCATCATCATTAGCTTTAATAAGGAATAATTACATATTTACCCTTCCATCTTGACTCAACAGCTATTGCCTTTCCAATTATACCTCACTCTTTGTAGAAAGTCATTAACTATCAGAATAGAATCAATAGAATATAAGAAAGTAAAATGCTTAATTCCCTTTTTGCAAAAGGAGTTTCTCTTCTCCTTTTGTAATCTTCTTTTGAAATATAGCCATTAGGAAACTCATTTATGAGTTTTTAGGCCATTGTAAAAAGATAGAAGTCTATAATTTCTCTTTCTAGAAAAGTTGTTTGAACATTTCTTCGAATCATTAGGCAATATTCTTTCAATCATCAGGCAATATTCTTTCAAAGGAATGTAGCACCCAGGTGTTAAGTTTTGGTAATTGTATATTTGAGTACATTATGATTTGCATCAGGGTGTTAAAAGTGAGAAAAATTTTATTTAGTGATTATGATGATGATGTGATATAAGGGAAAATGTTTAAAATATATATATATATATATATATATACATGAATGCTATGTGAATTGAAATGATTCTTGTAAGAAGAATTTCATATATATATAAGAGAAAATGATTACTTGATATGATTTTGATTTATTTGAGAGATTTATTATGCATTTTAATGTGATATTGTTATGCTCGTATGTTATGATTAGAAAGAGATACATGAGAAATAACATGGGGAAAAAAATAAAGTCAAAAGGTTGAGAAAAAAATAAAGAAAATTTGGGATACCAGATTAATATCGTGAAAAAGGTTTTAGAAGATAATGCATCTTGGAGAGTTTAGTGAGTTGGTACTGAGGCACAGAAATTCCATGCTGCGGCATAAATTCCATGTCGCGATATAAGTTCGGTGGTGCGTCGGAGCACCAGAAGAAATTTACTTTTTTAAGTTGGATTCCGTCCTGTTTTGCCCCATTTATGTCCTGTTCTCCTTCCCTAATGCTGTAGCCATGCCTTAACCCTATTATGCCCCATGTCTTGTTTATTTTGCTAGAAATCAAAAGGGTTTAGATGGGTAACTACTCAAGCGTGTCTCTAAGCTTGGATTTTAGGAATTTGGGTAGGGAATCAAGAAAGAAAATTTTGTTTCTAGCAATTGGAGGGAACTAGTTGTAGCTTTGAGCTTAAATTCTTATCCATGGATAAAAGTTACAATTAGATTTAGTGGTAGGTTACTTTTCCCTATCCAAAATTTGAATTTTTGTAAACTCTGGTTTTGTAATTTTTCATAAATAGTGGAAATATGGGTAGAAATGATAGAATTGTTGTATTAATCATGGGGCAAATAAGTGAATGGATTAATTATAGTGATTTGGGCATATGAATTCATGAAGTTGACTTAGTAAGGTTTATGTGAATAGTAAAAATTGGAGAATTTCAAAATGTAGATATAAATGCCATTGGCGAAATGTGTAATTCATGACTTATACTATTTTTGAACTTGTACGAGGCTATTTGGATATGAGAAATCATATTTTTGACTTTGATTTAATTAAATTTGTGTGTATGGGCTATTTGAGCTATGAAGTGTTTGCATTAAAAGCATAATTGAAGCTTAATTAAATTATTTTTAAAGTTAATTACGTGTTAACTAGGTCGTATACAAGATAAGAGATGAGTTCTTCATGATAGTCATCTAAAGAAAGTTATAGTTTACTTAACCCGTTTGAAAATTAATTCATTGTTATTGAGACTAATTGAGTATAAATCATTACAATATATAATTGAAAATGAGTATGGTTAAATTATTTTAAGGACACATATAAGCCAACTGATGTTATCATATGCTTGATGAAATACTTCCATAAGGGATGTGTTGTAACTAACCATATTACAGCTCGAGATTGACTATGAAAGAATTATCAATATGATGTGTTTGATAAATGATTAAAACTATTATGAGTATTTATTATTATGAGTATCTATTAAATTATGTTATATATGATATGCAGAATTATGTGAGCATGGAAGTAAAGTCATGAGACTTGGGAGAGAGTGAAATGGTTCTTCATAAGGTAAGGAGGCTCTTTCTTATGATTAAATGCGATGCTTAATGGGCATATGAAATATTCTAATTGTCTGTATCCATGCATATATGTTTTGAATGGGGATAGTAGATATTCCATATTTGTTTAAAATTAATATTGTCTAGTTTGTTAGGGATAGTGGGTATCCCTTAGATTGGAATAATTGGTGCTTTGATACTGACATAGATGTCTAAATGTGAGGGATAGAGAATATCTCTTTATTGTATGTATAATTTGAAAATTGATATGATATGAGAATGATTGATTCGATGGGAATAATAGCGATTCCATTATTTGGTATTAAGTGATGAACATATATTCTCTGTGATTATTTGTAATGATAGATATCAAATATTAGAATATTGGAAGGTTGAGCATAATGATGCTGGTAATGGATGAAATATGCTATGTTATAGATTATAGATTATTATGATTTTCTATTTTTGCCTACTTACTAAGTTACTCGGACTCACGCCTTCTTATTCTTATATTTTTAGCTGACATGCCAGGTGAAAACTGTAACACCTATGGTGTTTGAAATGTGAAGATGGATAGAGACTATTTGATGAATTTGGTAAAATTTACTATTTTGAGCTATATATAAGTTAATGAGAAGAAAAAAAATTGAAATGATAAATTTGGGAAAAAACCTAATTATGATCAATATGAATGGCCTATAATAGTCATCATATATATTATAATGTGTGTTGAACATTGGATTGAGCATTGGATGCAATTTGGAATGAAAATGACACATGGAGTCATTGATAACAGATAAATGTTAGTAAAAAACAATTGAATAGGTAATTTTTTATAATTGACCTTGAATAAGGTAGTAAATAGTATGAACAAATCTCATTTCATGTATGAGATGTGTGGGAAGTGCTTGTTATGATTTTTGAAGTATTTTCTGTGAAATGAGACTATTAGTGATTCTTATAAGTGTGAATTTTGATTTTGAATAGCCTTTATGATGAATGGGTTATCAATTGAGTTTAAAGTGAGAGTTAAATTCTTAAATGAGTATTTGAGGATGATTATCTACAAAATTAATGAAAAATATAATAATTGAAAGTCTAAGAATGATAAATGAGAGAAAAAGTAAAAATTTTGGAAGAAAACTAAAGAAGCACAAGTGTGTATTATGAAAATGCTGAATTTGAGAAGTGAGTTTATGGTGATTTTAATGTTTGACATGGACAATGGACTATAGAAGTTGAAGATCATGATATTATTTGTCTAATGGAAGAAAAATCACTTAATTCCGATGTCGTATGAGGAAGTTATAACTAATATACCGAAGTTATTCCAAATGACAGAAAAATAATGAGATGAATGTTATGAGTCACATTTATTGAAATTTTTGACATATTTAGAGGATGATTTGGAAAAAGTTGTTGAGAAAATAACCCTCAAAGTTACCTTTCCAATGCCTTAAAAATTAGGACATTTGGACATCATATGAAAAATTTGTGCTCAAATTACTAGCAGTGTATTGGGACAGCAGGTTAATGTCATGACGCAAAGAGTCAATGTTACACTACCGATTAATGTCGCGATATAGGAACTCAATGTAACGACACAAAGAGTCAATGTTATGACACAGGTTTTCTATGTTGCAACACTAAGCAGTCAGTAAAGTCTGTGTCGTGACACAGGTCGGATAATGCGTCGGAGTACCCAAAAAATCTGACTTTTTAAGCTTGAAATCCTATTCCATTTTTCATTTGTCCCATCCCTTTCTTCCTTTTCTTGCCCTAGCTTTGGAACGTATCTTGTTTAGCCCAAATTCATGCCATTTGAGCTTGGGAAATCCCTTGTTTAAGTGGTGAATCATGCAAGCATTCCCCTAAGCCTGAGTTTTAGGATTTTGGATGGTAGGAAATGGAGGAAGTATCAAATTCTTGCAAGTGGAAGGGGCTAATGGTAGCTTTAGATGTGGATTCTCATTCATGGATGGAAGACATACCTAGATTCCATGATAAGCCAATTCTATTAACCAAAATTATGATTTTTGTTAACTAGGGTTTCGTATGAATTTTAACTAGTGATTTTTTGAAAATAATTTCTATAGATTCATGTATAAAACCATAAGAGAAATGATTAATCCATGCATAATAATGGTTTAGAATGGAATTGGGCATGAGAATTTGGGATTTGCTTTATTAGGGTTTGAAGTAAATCGTGAACAATAACTTTTGGGAGGAATTGGATATGGATTGATGTGAGAATCATGGGGAAGATGATTAATCAATTAATTATAGTGTTTTTGACATGCTTTAGATGTGAGAAATTGAATTATGATTTGATCCATTGAGAAAATAGTAATTGAAGTGAATAATGAATTGGAGATTTCATATATGATGACATTATGCAATGGTTGGAATGGATTAGGAACTCAATTAGTTTAGTATTATAGAGAATTCAATGTTAATTGAGTTGTAAAGTAACTGCATATAACTAGAAATTAAATTTAGAGGTTATGTATTAATGAAAATATTAAGTTAAGCGATGTATGTTATATATTTGACGAATTGCTTTAATAAGAAATAAAGAGGGCTTGAATTTATGATATATATGATATATGTAGGGCCAATCGAATTTGGATTTGGAATGAAAGAATTTAGAGAATTGTTCTAGTGGGATGCTATGATTCTACATTAATGTAAGTAGGTTTGTTTTTCTTTTGGCTATATGAAATATGTCAATTGTTTAACCAAGCATTTGTATTTTGGTAGGGGATAGTGCATATCTTACATTTCTTTATTTCTGATATGTATTTGGTTTGGAATATTTAGTGTTTTATTTATGGAAAGGTTATTTGATTATTGACGAATAGTATGAATGATTTATAGAAATAATATTATGATTTGTAGAAATTAATAAAGTGATATGTATGTATGAAATATATTGGCATGATTGAATGCAATCATTTGAGATTGAATTGATAATGTAAATGAGGGTTTCATGAATAGAGATTTTGATTATTTGTATTTGAAATTTATGTGTTGGTTTTGAACATGCTATTTTGATTCATTATTATTTTTAAATCATGCCTGCTTATTGAGTTGCCCGGACTCACTCCTTCTTATTTATATTTTTAGCTAGTAGGTCAAGAAAGGGAGCCCAAAGATGTTAGTCATGATTATATTTTATAGAAGATGGGTGTGTAGTATAGAAATGTGAATTTGGAAATTGTATGTAATTATATAATTGTATTCAAGAGTTCAAAGTGATATATAATTATAATTCAATTAGATTTGTATAATCGTAATTCAAAAATATCAATTGATATAGAATGAAATGTAGGCATGTCATAGATTGGTAAATTTAATGTTGTATTAGAATGATGTGACCCCAATTTGGTACATTGCCATCATGATTTAGGCCGATCATGGGCTATGAGAGTGTGGGTGTGTGTTTTAGAGTTTATGTTATTACTTTATTTTACTTGATAAATATTGTACAGGTTTGAATAAATGAAATTCAGAGGAGGCTCTGTTAAATTTTGGGTAAAGCACAAGCACCTCACCCTAAAAGTGGGCAAATCGATGTAGAATACAGTACAAAAAGGGTAAGTCACGCCTCAGAAGGTGGGGCGTGAAAAAGACTCCCAATTGTGCATTGAGATTGGTGACCATGTGTAGAAAATATGTTTAATGGTATGATAGAATGTTGGTATTGGAATCCCTTTTTATATTTGTATAAGGGTAATTTGTATAATTGTATAAATTGCAAATGAAGTATACTGTAGTGTAATGACATGTCATAATAGTAATAAATGTATATGATATTGGAATGAATTATGTTTATTGTCATCATGGGGCGACACAGGTTCTAGGTTGTCGGTAAAGTGGGCTAGTTTAGTGAGTTGTGTTATTGTTTTATGATTATTAAATTCAAATGTTATATATGATCATGAATGTACACGTTTATATTCACATAATTCAAGGTAGACTTTGCTAAGGTTTTGGTAGAATATTTCCCTTAAAAATAGAAAAATTATTGAGAAAAAGGAAAATGGTAGTGTCCTGCATAGGTCCTAATAGAGAACAATCTACAAGAAGGATAAAACGCATATGGTAAGGGTGCGGGGCGTTACAAGGAAAGATTTAGCTGTCTCATCTTATGAATCACCAGGTGATATTCTTTCAAAGGAAAGATTATAGCTAGAAAATCCAAAGTGTCTATTTCATCATGGGAATCATTCTTCAAATGAAGCTAGTCTTCCTTTCAAGGAAGCTAGTTTTCCTTTAAAAGAATATTAAATGAAAGGCTTACCAAAAAAATGTAATTGATATAATTTTACTTCCTTTCTGGCTTATACTCCTTAGCTTTGTTTCAATTACTCTACAAATATTTCTTTTTGAACTTTTGATAATTTATTTAGATTTTGCATAACATTTCTTTTTTGATTATTCACAATGTGCTACCTAACTACTTTTGGTAAAAGCTTGAATTTAGCATTTTTCTAAAATTACTTAATAAACGTATTAGTTTCTAAATTAAATCATAAATAAGATTTGTTATTATCAAAATCAACTTTGTACTCTATAATAACGATCAATCTATCTCCTCAGTTAAATTAAATAAGATCGTAAGTAACTTAACTTAGTCCCAAAGTCATCACTATGGGAATGATTAGGAATCAGTTTCTCAAAGGCCTAAAATACTGTACCATTTATCCTCTATATTTGAACCAAGGTTATGATCATAATGGTATTTTGGGTTTAAAAAATATGCTATACTAATAAGATTGCAGTTAGATTTGAGAACATAATGGCGACATCATTTGAAGAAGTTATTATTCACAAAAGAGAACTCACCAACTGCATTTAATGAACAATATAACTTCTTCTTTCATCGATCATCTATGATGGAAATCATCCATTGCCACCTTTCAAATTGTTCTCCATGGGCTCCTTCATAAAATGCAATATCTCATACAAAGAACCCATATTAGTATATTTCTAATTATCAACCACTCTCAAGACTTTGTATATGAATTCTAGAATACTCACAGAAAGAAGCCATCATAATTATTCTCTCTACCTTCATCCCTTCCTTACTATGCGTATATCTAAAATCATGTCACACATCAATGTTGTATGCCATATTGAGTGCTTAATAGGCATTCCATAAAATATTTATGTAATATAATTTATTGCAAATCAAGTTTTACCTTGACATACAATCTCTCTTTTGTAATCAAAATCTCCATGAAATAGTGTCTTCGCCCAATTGTGGTTGCAAATGAATCTAGTTATCTAGTGACTCTATCACATCATGTATACTCTTTTGTTGATCAACATCCTCCAAAATAAGATAATATAGTGGGCTACACAATGAGTCTAATATATAGGAAAATTTCACTCTAAAGCTTTTCTAGCCTTCTTAAAGGCACTACCATTATTTGTAATGGTTTATATCATATGATACTTTAATCTAAGGGATTCAATTTGCTTCTCAATCAAATATTGAATATAGAATGCATCTTAGATACGCCTAGATACATCTACAAATTTATAGGACTTTGTGGTGCATCGACAATATAACATAAAGTCGATAATACTCAGCTTAGTAGAGCCTGTCTACCCATAACATGTTATAGACAAACTGTAAGTTTTTCATATACAAGTCAAAGTTTTCATCCAATTCTTCATTTGCTTGTTCTCTTGATTAAGATATGTCCCCCTAATTTGGTGTGCTAAACAAGGTGACATATTATATTCTTCCATCTATGTAATTTAAATTATATTTTTAAATGGAATCCTATTTGTCAAATTTAGAGGAACAATACCATAAATGAAAAATCAGGACACATGAGTTCCAAGATTCCTCATACTACCTTTATCCTTCTTATACTCATAATAGTCATCTTCTATTGTACTTTACCAACCTATTCATACAACTTAGGTTACACCCCCCTAATGTATGAACCATGGCTCAAGAACTTATTCAGTAAATCGTTCTATTTCTCTCTCCCATCCAACTCCCGTTGCATGCTTCCCTTCTGACTTCTCTTATAGACTTGTAGAAAGTTTATCTATTTATCTCAAATCTAATTTTCCCCTCTCTAGCTTACTACTTTGCCCTACTACCTCCCTAGCTTATCTTATAAGTTCTCTTTCATTCACATCATTATCATTCTCATCCTTATTCACATCATAATGACAACTACACAATTCAGCTACTACCTCGTCCTACTTTCAAGCCCTTCTACTAATCACACTTAATTAATTTGCTTTTTTTCATTGGTGATCTAACTTTCTTAGGCACCTTTGGATAATTTTTAACATAAGAACTCATTGTCCTTTAGTCTTGTAATTCCCCTCAACTTCATTAATTGCCGGCAATAGTTGTATTTAGCTTTAAAGGGGTTCCTTGGGATCAACTTCCCATATTCCCAAGCAAAATCCTAAGGCTTAGTTGTGGCCTTATCCTTACTCCACTCATCACCCTTGTCGGTTGACATCTCCAAATTTTAATATGGACATATATTAAATCAAAATAAATTTAATTTTTCCTCTTTTATCCATAAAACATTAACATCTTCAAGACTTGAACATTCTTGAACATGTGAAAGTTTGTAAGATAATCATCTAATAATGTTTAAGAATTTAAACATTGAAGATTAAACAAGAAATGTGATCTAAAATTTTTGGGACTTAATTTAATTTTTCATAATTTTTATAAAATTAATTATTTAAAAATTCAAAATAAATAAATAAATATTATATATGTAATTTTCTCTTCACATTTGTGTTACTAAACACCACATATGCTAATATATCTATGAAATAATATAACTTGTTTTAATTAATTAATTAATTAATAATTAATAATTATTTTAAAATATAAAAAATCTATATGGTTACAATCTTTGTCCAAATAGCTAAGTTTGTTATTTTTATCATACTCTAAACTTTTTTTAATTTTTGACTTAGGTTTTTATCCTAAAATTTTTAATTTATTAATAAAAAAGTCTAAATTTGAAGTGCAAATCATTATTTTTTGACAATTCTAACATATTAATTCGAGCATTAATAATAGTTGATTTAGGTTGAATTAAAAAAATTGAGAAATTTTTCAAATCATGTTTTCATCCTCAATCTCAATAAATGTGTTAGATTATGTTGTTGAATGATTTTTAATCTATATAAAATAAAGCTATAATGCATTAGTTCATGCAAGCAACTAATTTTGAAATAAAAACAAAGAAAAAACTTAAAATTGGATTTCCATATCTTGAGAATTGTCTAACGTTCGAATGGAAAAATCTAATTTCCATCTTCATGAACCAAGCTTTGCTGCTCCAAATCAATGTAGTGTGGGAATAATGGATTTAAGGATAAAAAAAGGGTATTGAATATCACAAAAGTAAAATAGAATGTGAACCGGGTGTATTTATTTTTCTAAGCAATAATATCAGTTTGCCTTATTGATAATTTATCCTGATAAATTCAATATATCATGAGATATTTATGGGAATAATGTGATAAATTATTTTTAAATTATTTATCATATTAGTAGATGAGTAAAATGATATTATTTATGATAATATCATCGATAATATCGATTTTAAGAAGACTAATTTTATCTTGTATAGATGCCCCTGACAATAGAATTTGTTAAGGAAATGATAATCAAATCAATTGGTAGTATTAAATTTTATGTAAATTGATGAAAATACTTCTTAAAATTCTAATAAAAATAAAAACTAATATAAAATTAAATAAATAGATAAAAATAAAATATAAATTAAAATAATTATAATAAAATTGAAAAATATCTTTACATTTTTTATAAAAAATTAAAAATAAATAAAAATAATATGCTCATAACCCTGAAATCCAAAATGATTAGTTTTTTAAATTCTTATAAAAAAATAAAATTTATTTTTCTATTTATTACAATTATGTTGAATTTATATTTTATTTTTAACTATTTATTTAAATTTTATGTTTTTCTTAGTTTTATTAAAAATTATGCATTTTTGAGACTATTTTCGTTAATTTAAATTAGATTTGATCGACTTAACGGTCATTTCCTTATAAAGTCTAACATTAGGAGTATTTGTGTAGGACAGAATAAATATCACTATTATAAACTTAAAGAGCATTTTGGTGTGATTTGACATCTTAACTATTTAATAACTCTTCTTTTCTTCGTTATTACTCATATTTTTAATCATTATTTCATATTTTTTTATAAAAAGCCTACATTTGTCTTTATTTACTTTATTTTAACCATTATCCTTTATTATATTATATTCCCCTCTCTCTTTACCCTTACTTTTTGGCATTTATTTTTTTTTCCTCACATACCTTCAAGGAAAAAGAAGGGTAGATTTTTTTTCATGGAAAAAAATAAAAGCCACTTTTCTCTCATTTCTATAGTCATATAATATTTAGTTACTTATTATTAATATAGTTTTTCCTATTATTACTTATATATTTTTAAAATTATATCTATTTTATTTATATTTATTTTATGATTGATATTATTATTTACCTTTTTACTTTTCTTTTTATTTTTCTTCAAACAAAACACAAAAGTTTTTTGTCTTTTTCCTTTTTTTAGTTAACATAATGTTTCATTGCCCATGAATATCTTATTTTTTAATTCCAATCATTTATTTTTATAGTTAAAATCACATGATCACGTTTTTAATTTTTCACATGAATCCATGGAAAACCCATCTTGACTTAACCTGTACTCTTCCCAGCAACTTCACTCTTTACTATCATTACTCATAGATATTTATATTTTAACTTCAATGACTTTATGATCGTCGTAATCTCAATATATTTCCTCTCCATTCCATTCCACCCCACAGATCCGGCTCTTAAAGTTTTCCTTATGTCTTCCTTCACCGCAAACTAAACACTCATCCCGCGTTGAGGTGACCATTTTCAATGCTTTTTTGTTTGCTTAAAAGGTTTAAACTCGTTGATGATACAAACTGGTGGTAATTAAACTCATTCGAGGATCAGGACCCATTTAAATGGACAAGCGACAGGACGATGATATCTGCTTCCTGGGCCTTCTGCTAGACTTAAAACCGGTGGTTGGAAGTTGCAAGGGATAAAAGACAGGAACAAAAGGAAGAAAAAACAAGGGAAAGCCACAGAAATGAGGGTGGGCGGCTTTGCGGCGAATGGACGCCCCTGCGCGGCAGCAGTTTTCCTGCCCTGCAGCAAACCCACACCACCAATTAAATGCTCGGCTCCTTCTTTCACCTCTTCTACGGCAACCATTTCTACCGGTAATCCATTGCGCTTGACGGAAAACAGCGGACTATCATCAGCTGGTTTTACATATCAAGGACACTGAAGTAACTGTTATTTGCAAAAAAATTGCCTGGGAATATGGTGAACATGTATTGGTAGGACTCATCCAATGGTTGGTAGAAATGAGTAGCTAAACAGAAATGCTTACTTCAATTAGAGGTCAGGATTGCCTAACCAAAATCGTGATTTGGGTATATGTTCAATCGATAGCAGCTTTCTTAATATCGTTATTATTACAAGTATCATTGACCAGGGACAAGAAAACATTAATCAGTGTAGCTGTTATGATTGCTTATACCAAAGAATTGTATGACCTGTTTTGTAAAACACTAGGAAAAGCTTGGGAAGATGGAAAATGTATTGAATATTGCTGCCCTGTGGTTATGGATGTCATCACTGATATAATTGATGATATTGGGGATGTCTGGAATGGTGATCCACAGAGGTCATGGCGGGGTAGATTTGAACAAATGCATTTGTACGATGGGGTTCTGTCGCCTATGAAGTTTTGGACCATTGGTAATCTTTGGTGATAATGACAAAAATGCTCAATTTAGATTTTAGAAATGTATTTTATTGCCTATCTAATGTAATGGGAGTGCTTTATTTGATGTTTTATTCCATTTGTTTTCTTTTCCTTGCGAATTAAAAGATTGTTAGGTATTACGTTATCTTTTTAGGAAATAATTTAGTGAAAATGATTTCAGTGGTGTTTTCAGTCAAACATTTTTGTTCTAGCCAACTGTGATCTTTGGATGAAATTGTTTGAACACTTTTTATCATGCATTTAGTTATAATCTTAAAAATCATCTCAATTAGAAACTTTTGTAGGCTGTAACATAGAAAACACTCGATATATAATGTATATCAATGAGAAAATTTTCTTTTTAATGGACTATAGAACCTGCAAGGGTGTGGTATAACATCAATCCCATCTCTCGATTTCCTACAACAAGATGAGTGATTACACTAAATTTTAGATCATTTCAATACTTACGTGGCTACTTTAAGGTCCTATTTGGTAACAAGGAAAAGGTGATGAAATCACCTTTGCCCATTTTTCCCACCCCTTATTAGTTGATGTGATGTTTATTTTCCTTCAACTATTCCGAAAATCCTATTTTTCCCCCTATCATTATCTATATTTTCAATTATCACCCCTAATCTTTTTTCCTAATCTTTTTATCCAAAAACTTTATCTATTTTATCTTTATTTATTTTATTTCTGATCGCTACCCTGTATCTTGTCACATATTTTTTCCTTTCCCCTCCTCTTCTTCTTGGTTTTACTTTTTCCTCATCTTTTCCTGATTCCCAAACAAGCCTAAATCAATTTTTGGTTTTTATATGATATCATACATTTATTGAATGATGCAGCTCATTTTTTTTCTTATACATGATATTATACATTTATTGAATGATGTGATTCACATAGGATTTTTGATAGAATGATTCTTGATATCCCAACTATCGAGTTTGATGGTTAGATTGAATTTCATGTAAAATGTCTCGCTTGGCTCGAATGAAAAGCTTTCATGAAAAGACCGAATCATTTCTCTTACTTTTTGCTACACAAATGTTACATATGATTATAGCAATATTCATTTATTCATGTGATAATTTGGGTTAAGAAACGGAAGGGAGAAGAGGTTTATATTTAATACATCAAATATATATATATATATATATATATATATATATATATATATAAACTGAATGTGTGATAAGACAGTGAGCAATCCATATGTTAAAGTTTTTCTT